>CAUYQV010181817.1:0-11119 GCA_963574575.1 Galagoides demidoff
AAAAAATGGCCGGGCGTTGTGGCGGGCGCCTGTGGTCCCAGCTACTTGGGAGGCGGAGGCAGGAGACTCGCTTGAGCCCAGGAGTTGGAGGTTGCTATAAGCTGTGATGCCATGGCACTCTACCCAGGGGGATAGCTTGAGACACCGTCTCAAAAAAAGAAAAAAATGTAAGAAATTAAGATGATAGAACTGTAACGTGTTATAATAACAAATGTAAACGAGACCAACTCATTTATTAAAAGAAATAAACTTATAGAATGGATAAAAGGATTTTAAATAAGACTGTGTACTGCCTTTAAAAAACACCTAAAGCAAAGTGACTCAGGATCAGAGACAGTGCTTAAACTCCAGGAAATATCTCTCTAATGGTGGAATTCCAGGCACTGTGGCATTTGGGAGGGGTAGATATTTTTGGACTAAGCTTTCCCAGCCTCTAAAATCAGACCATGCGGTTGCCAGCTCATAAGACCAGCCCTGTGTGCCTCAGTGTTTGTTCTAGATTGCTGAGCTTCCAAAGGGCAGGGGCTGGGCCTGCTTTGTTTAATTCCAGGCGTTTCAGAGAAGTTCCATGTGAGGACATGCTTTTTGGCATTAAAGGCATAGAGAAGGGGGGATTAGAAATACTTGCCTTCCCCAGTTTGTTAGGTAGAGTGTTATTGGTGGAGAAGCCTCTCAGGAAGATATGGCAACTACTTTGGGCCTTGAATATGCTATTTGATTTATATTTAAAGGATCAGGAATTAATTTATCAGGATTCCCCTATGTGTCATGATTTCTGAGAGGCAAAGTCAGACAGACCTGGGTTACAATACCAGATTTTCCACTTACTGTCTGTATGACCTTGGCAAATTACTCATAACTCTCTGATCCTCAGTCACGTCATCTGTATAATATTTTCATTTATTCATTCACTCTTTTATCCAGTAATTATTGGTTGAAAGCTTACTATGTGGCAGCCCCTATCCTGGATGCTCGGTATACAAAATCTCTGCTTTCAAGGCTCTTATATTCTAATGGTCTAATATAGAGAAATCAGTAATAATAACAATCAACGAATGAATTTCTAAGATGCCAGGTAAGATAAGTGATATGAAAAGAGGCCAAGTTGGGTGATGGAATAGAGACTGACTGCCATGTGTACGAGTGTCTGTGTGTGCACACACCCCGGTAGAGATAGATATGGCAAGTACTTTGGGCCTTGAATGTGCTATTTGATATCTACAAGCATTTATATTTAAAGTAGAGAGGGTGGCCAAGGAAAGTCTGCCTGAGTGAACTGAGTGAGCCATGTGGAGAACTGGGAAAGACTCTTTCCTTCCACGGGGACACAGGAGTAAAGACTCTAACAGAGAAGAGGTTGGAGTCCCACAACCAGGGAAATGGTAGTATTTGAGGACAGAGAGCAGTCTGAGAGCTACACAGAATAATCCAGGCCATGGTGGTGAGGACTTGGGATTCTGTCTGCAGGTAGCTCAGGAACCATTGGAAGATTTTGAACAGAGCAGTGATGCAATCTGCTTTCTATTTAAAAAAGATTGCTCCAGCTTCTGAGTTGAGAATAGACCGATGGTGGGGTCTTGGACCAGAATGTAGCAGTGGAAGTGGCAGTAAATGTGGACTCTGGATCAGAGTTGACCAGACTCCTGATGGGTTGGATGTAGAGTGAGAAAGAAAGAAGTCAAGGATGACACCAAGTTTTTGGTTTGAGCAACTGTAAGAGTGAAGCTACCTAGTGAACACTGAGCTGGGGAGAAATTGGATGGAGGGGTTCAACTTCTGAGTTAGCCACCTAAGAAGACTGGAAGGTGGATAAGTGGAGCTATTAGGTTGGAAGTTGGAAATAGGTGGTTGGGTGCAGTAGCTCATGTCTATAATCTCAGCACTCTGGGAGACCGAGGTGGGCAGATTACTTGAGCTCAGGAGTTTGAGAGCAGCCTGAGCAAGAGCAAGACCCCGTCTCTAAAAATAGGCAGGTGTTATGGCAGGTGCTTATAGTCCCAGCTATTTGGGAGGCTGGGGCAAGAGGATCATTTGAGCCTAAGAGTTTGAGGTTGGTGTGAGCTGTGATGCCACAGCATTCTACCAAAGGTGACAAAGTAAGACTTTGTCTAAAAAAAAAAAAACAAAAACTTGGAAATAAAGGATTGGGATTTAAGGAGTAAAGTCAGGGAGGAGATATACATTTGGACAGAGCAATTACCACTTGGGAATGGGAGACATTCCATGGTGGGGTGCCTGTGGGTAAAGAAGAGCCTTGAGCCTGGGTCACACCAACATTGGGGGTCAGGGAGAAGAGGGAGAACTGGCACAAGACTCAGTAGCCAGTTGGGTGGGAGGAAGAGCAAAATAAGGTGGTAATGGGGAAGCCAAGTAAAGAAAATTTAAAGGTCGGCCTCTGTGCCAAGGGCTGCTGGTAGTCAAGTGAGGTGAGGACCAACCCAGAAATATTGTGAGATTAAATAAAATAACATTTGTAAAGCAATTAGCACACAAACCAAATGCCCAGCAAATGGTGGCTCTAATAGAAATTCCATAGTCAGAACTGCCTTCCTTTGGGTGAAGGTGGCTGGGGGGCAAAGGGGAGGTGGATATGCTAGATGCGCGTGGTGACAGATTCTCGGCTTGGCTAAAGTCATCTGGGAGTCACATATGCCTGTCTGTACACTTCTTGTAAAATCCAATTTTAGCAAAGATTCCTGCTGAGTCAGTTGAGCAAGAACCCCTATCCTCTATATCTGATCAGATCCCCCCCAGGTGATGTCTGGTCACTGTGGCCTGCCTTCAGCAAGAATCCTGGTAGGTCTGTTTAGCCAGAATCCCCCTTTTCTCTGCTATTTCCTTCTGGTAATTTTCCACACCCTGACCCCACCCTGCCATTTGGCTGTAAACTCTCACTGGCCATGCTGTATTAGGAGCCCTCTGCCCCTCTGCACAGCCCAGTTGTAGCAGTCCTTATACATATTGCAATGGTCCTGAGTAAAATCTGCCTTGCTGTGCTTTGACAAGCGTTGTTGAGTACATTTTTCTTTAATAGGAGCAGGAGAGAAGGCCACAGGAAAGGGAAGGAACATGGGAAGGTGGGAAGGGTTTTGTGCTGTGGGTTCCTCGAGGCTGGCTGCTGGTGTTATGGTCCACACTGGGACATAGTGATCCTTCACCAATTACATCTTTGCTCACCTCTCTAATATCTGACTCTGCTTCTGGACAGTTCTGTGTCTGCTGAGAATTGGCAGAGCATCTGGACTGTCCTGGACGTACAGTGAGCCATCCCCCTGATTGCTGCCTGCTGCGGATCTAGCCCTTGGGGACATTCTTCTGGGCTGACCAAAGCATTCTTTTCTGAGCTAGGATAACAGCCTCAGATTCTTTGTTTTCAGGAAGTCCTGTACAACTGCTCCCAGCAGGAGGCAAGATGCAGTAAGGTGCAGTGGCTGTTAGCACAAACAGATGTCTGGGCTGTGTCCCTGCTCTGCCGTTTGCTACCCAGGTGGCCACAGTAATTTACTGACCTTTCTGTGCCTGTTTCCTCATCTGAAAAATAGGGCTGATGAAAGGCCGTATCTCACAGGGCTGATGTCATAGTGTGTGTAACGCACTTAGTAGGCTCAGTGCCCAGCAGGGGCTTCATACTAGCTGATGTTTTTATCCAATGTGAGGTCCCTTGTCAGGCTCCTGGATTGTGGAATCAGAAAATATTGAAGGCAAAGTCCCCAAAGTGTTGTTTTGTGTTTGTTTTTGAATCAGAGTCTCACTCTGTTGTCCTGCGTAGAGTGCTGTAATGTCATAGCTCACAGCAACCTCAAACTCTTGGGCTTAAGCAGTCCTTTTGCCTAAGCCTCCCAAGTAGCTAGGACTACAGGTCCCTGCAACAAAGCCTGGATAGTTTTTGAGATATGGGTCTTGCTCTCGCTCAGGCTGGTCTTGAACTCTGGAGCTTAAGCAATTCACCAGCCTTGGTCTCTCTGAGCGCTAGGATTACAGGTGTGAGCCACCACACCTGGCTCTCCACAAGTATTGTTTAAGTCATCACTGAAGTTAATTGTAATGAGAGGAAGTATTAGGGAGGTCACTCTGTAGTGGGAGATTCAGGCATCTAAGTACCTTTCAAATTAATCTAGAAGGCGACTTCTCTGCACCCTGCCTCTTTAGGCCCTTCATTGGTCCAGCTGTTCTGCTTTTATAGAGCAGGGCTAGTCTTTCACCTGGAGCTTCAGGCTAGGAAAAATTTTTGTAATCAGTGTGATTTCACCTGCAGATGATCCAGTGAACATCTTGTCCTGTGTGCCCCAGGATGTTGGTTGTGGGGCTTCTGGTGGACTCATTGCTTCTCCCTCTCCCCTTGGGGCTATGGTCCACCACTGGGTTCCACCACCTCCTGCCTGTTGATTCAGAAGCCACAAATGTGCCCCCAAGGGAGGGCGCAGACTGTCCAGTCCGTCTTGGCCATTGAGGCACCTGATGCTATAGTCAGCTGACCCTCATAGGCCTCACTGACACTTAGAGAGACCAACATTGCTGATTTGGAGAAAATAAGTGGTGTCACTGGGCTGGCAGCATGGAGTGTGGTTAAGTACTCTGGAGCTAGAAGACCTGAGTTCAAATGCCACCCCTGTTACTTTCTAGCTCCATCTTTTTACATGTGTTACCTTGTTTCTTTGAGACTCTGATACTTCCAAGGTGAGGTGGGACTAGTCATAGTTTAACCTTACTGAGTGATTCAGGGTTAGAAGGAATAATGCTTTGGTGGCATTTAATGCAGTTCCAGGCACATGGCTTAGTAAATGTCCCTTTGCTTGTGGCAACATATTGAAGCAGGTGCTGTGTATGCTCCATTTTCTCTCTCTTTCTCCCCTTCTGCACTTCCTCTCCTTGCTCCAGCCTGGCAGGGGCGAGACATTTGTTCCAGCTGGAATACTTGCTTAAAATGCAGGCTCTTGTCTGTGGCCCTACCACCCTGAATGTGCCCATTTTTGGCTCATCATGGAAGCTAAGCAGGGTTGGTCCTGGTTAGTATTTGGATGGGAGAGGCCTGGGAATACCTGATGCTGTAAGCTTTTATAAATAAATAAATGATAAATAAATGGCAGACTCCTGGGCCCCAAGCTGAGATTCTTATTTAGTTGATCTAGGTCAGGGAATCTGCATTATTAAGAAAGTATTTCCTGTGATTCTGTTCTGGAACTCTAAGGGCTGTGTCTTCCAGAAACATTTCTCTTAAGGAGTTACTCATACAAATTTAGAGGATTGTCATAAAAAAGAAAAAGACAGAGAGAGAAAGAGAGGAAGGAAGGAAGGAAGAAAGGAAGGAAAGAAGGAAGGAAGGAAGGAAGGGCTGTTCAAACCTACTAAATCTTTAAACTGAGTTCTATAGTAGAATTGCTTGCTGCCAGGAGTTCAAAACAAGGCTGGGCAACACAATGAAATGCCATCTCTAAAATAAAAACAGTGGCTCATGCCTGTAATCCTAGCGTTATGGGAGGCTGAGGTGGGTGGATTGCTTGAGCTCAGAAGTTTGAGACCAGCCTGAGCAAGAGCGAGACCCTGTGTCTATTAAAAATATAGAAAAACTAGCCAGGTATTGTGGTGGGTGCCTGTAGTGTCAGCTACTCATGAGGCTGGAGGCAAGAGGATTGCTCAAGCCTGAGAGTTTGTGGGTGCTGTGAGCTGTGACGCCATGGCACTCTACCCAGGGCAACAAAGTGAGACTCTGTCTCCAAAAAAAGAAAAAATAAGCAAATAAATAAAATAAATTGCATCAAGCATGGTGGTGTGCACCTATAGTCCCAGCTGCTTGGTATGCCAAGGTAGGAGGATCCCTTGAGCCCAGGAGTTTGGGTTTCAGTGAACTATGGTCATGCCACTGCACTGTAGCCTGGGTGACAGAGCAAGAATCCTCTTTAAAAAAGAAACAAACAACAAAAAAAAACACTCCCATCCCACGGGAAACCTCTCAGTTCTCTGTTTCCCTCTCTGCCCCAGCTTTTCTCTGTGCGCTGCACTTGCACTATTTGGTCCAGCTCCAGCCCCGCCCGCCACCTGGAGGGATAACAGGCATCTCAAACTCCACAGCCCCAACCACGCTGCAGCCTGCAGGGTCCTCGTCTCCTTCTCCTCAGTCAGTGTGCTCCTCTGCCCAGCTGCATGGACTCCTTTATTCTTCTTTCCCTTTTCTCTAGTTTTTCAGCTCTGTCCTCATGGTATTGCCCCAAATAGCTCTCCTTGGGGTGATTCCTGCTGCAGCCGCCCTCCATCAGGCTTCTTTACCTCCCCACCTGACTGATTTCCTGGCCTCTCCAATGGCTGCCCTGCTGCCCCCAGGACACACTTCTAAACATGTCAGGTCACCTGAATGCTTTGCTCAGAGCTCCTTTTACCCAAAATGCAGACACAGGTGTTGACACACTCACCGAAACCCACTCTGTGCCTGGGGCCCCAGCTTTCCTTGGCTTCTGTGTCCCTAGTGTAGGGTAACCAGATGTCCTACTTTTGGTGGGACAGTCCTGCTTTCTAACCATTTGTCCCGCATCTGGCGGCATTTTAAAAAAGTCCCGATTTTTGGAAAGAATGCACAAATGGGCGGGAGAATAGGAAGGGAATATACGGTTTTCGGCTGCCATGTGGCTATTTCGCCAGAGTATGAGTTTTATATTATTTTTGTTAATTTTATAATGTTAAACAGTAATAATAACAAATAATTGTTGAGAAGTGATTATTAAGAACTGCTCATCAAAGTTTGCATTGTTGTCAGGCCCTGCCCTGCCCGTCCCTTGCCCCACCCCCGCCCCGCCTGTGGGCCATGTTGTCCTGCTTTACCAATGTTAAAATCTGGTCACCCTACCCTAGTGCCGTACTGACCTGATACAGGGTGTGGCTCTTGGTCACGCCATCTGGAATGTCTTGTCTTCCTGATCCTGTTACTACTGGATCCTTCTGGCTTTTCAGCAGAGAGATGGAAAAATCAGCCAAGAACCCGCCCCCTCTCTCCTCCTACCACCCTAAGCATGTAAGAGGAATCAGAGGGACAGGATGGGCACGTGCCATTCGCTCCTCATCCTCCCATTTCGTTTGCCTCCTGCTTCCAAACTGAGTTGGGAGACTTGTTCTATCACGCAAAGACGTTCGAATACAACTTCAGTAAAGGGATAAGCTTTCTCTTCAGGGAAGCTACAGTGAGGCTTTATGCTGTTGGCACTGCACAGTACTGAGTTGGAGGGAATTTTTGTGAGGTCAGTGTGGTCTTGTGACCAGTGCTCTTTCATCCAAGAGGAGAAAGGTTTGCTTCAGTGAGCAGGCCACTGATTCAGTTCCATTTGGAAAACTGACTCGCAGTCCACACTTGTGAAGTCAATGTTGGCCTCTGCTTTAATGCAGACTCCTCTGACAACTTTCCCTCCTGGGTTCCAGAAAAATGTGGACTAACTCGTTTAGGCTGCCAGGGTTCCTTGAGACATCTAGCCTGTGTGAATAATTTCTTTTATAAGCAGAGATAAAAATGGAGCTTTTTGCTTTGTGGCTGTAAGGCCCAGCAAGGTGGATTGACCTGCCCGAGGCCACGTACTGCTTCTCACTCTGTCAGCTGGGCCCTGGCCTCACAGACAGCAGGCTGCCTTCCTGCAGCTTGGGTCTGTCTAGTAGCATGCCCGCTTGCTGCTGGAGCTCAGCTGTCTGCAAGGAACAGGGGCCCCTCTGGCCTCCATAAGGACTGGATTCCCCAGGGTAAGGCAGGAGAAGCAAGACAGGGGTGAGAGGAATGAGTGGGAGAGGAAAAAGAGGAAGGGAGAGAGGGGAGAAGGATGGGATGTTTGAAAGAGCGAACTGTGGGGGTAGGAGGTGGGAGACTATGGTTTGGAGAAAAGGGGTGGAATTTGAATTTAAAATCCAAAGGCACAATCTGCCTTTGAATGGCAAACACTTTGTCAGGAGTGTAGTGGGTAAAGATCTAAGATAATAACTGCCAGCCTCTTAACATTTTAGACTAACTTCCCTCTACTCTCTTATCTTCTTAATTTCACAGCAAACAACAGGCTATTGACTAAGCTTTCAGAGCTGTGGGTGTTCTCAGAGGGAGGCCGGCCAAAACACCAGCATCTGGGCTTTTGCTTCCAGCTTGGGCTGGGTCTATCGGAGACATGAAATCCTAGAGTCTTTCTCCTCCTCGCTTCTCTGCCTTGAGGCGCAGGCAGCCGCAGGGAATGTGTGTGTGGGGTGTGAGTGAGTGTGCATGCTTAGATGCAAGTGTGTGTGTACACACTAGTATGTACGAGTGTGCGTGTACACAAGCACATGCCTGTATGTCTGAATGTACGTGTGCACGCATGCGTGCATCCTGGGGAGTGTTTGCATGTGCGGGCAGTGAGGGAGTGGCTGAGGAGGACAGGTGCATCTACACCTTGTCCAGGACACCAGCACATCCCATAGGCTCATCTTTCCTGGGGAAGGACTGCACCTAAATGAAACCATTAGGGCTGGAAAATGAAAAGCCTTATTAACAAGTCTTCCCTTGAAGGGGCAAGACAAATCCTCAGGGTCCTACTCCTCCCACATTATCAGGTAAGCCAATACTTTCACCCTCAAAGCTCTCATGCCCCTGTGCACAGAGACACTTGCCAAAGACACTGACCTCACCATTCTAGGGGACTCATCCCAAAGCCTATAGAGGAATGAACATCTTGTGAACATCTGGGCAGGAGCCTGCTGAGAAATAGCATCCAGGAGCCCTTCAGGAAGGGACCTCAAGCCTTGGCTGGACGATTCAGCTTTTTGGTACAAGTGGAGAAAACTGTGACTTGTTTTTAAACATTTTTGGGACACAGTTGGAGGGCGGACAGATGGGATGGAGAACTGTCAGGTCCTCCTGAGTCATGCACAGTGCCTGCCACACATGGGTGTCATGAGTGTCCTCCTTGCCCTTTCTGTCACACTTTTTTGCCTCCTCTAAGATAGTGTAGGGCAGAAGCCACCAGCGTGTGGGGTATGAGGAGAAGGCATTTGTCTTCTATTTGAATTCATTTTTTATCTCATTCTTTTTTCACTTTGTAGCATATATTTTATAGTGTTCATAATATATTAGTAATGCATATGTAACCTATAAATAATTACACGTTTTATATAGTATGTATCTACATAATATATATCTGTATATATTTTACGAAAAAGACATCAAGGGTGGGTAGGCACACATTTTTCAACTACTACAGAATGAAAATCTGAAGGACGGTGTTCTCTTCTTAGGCAGCTACATGGGTATCCTAGAGAAAGATATGAGATAGGTACACACTTGTATCATGGAGAAATAGGACTAATGGGATGGGTAGACAGATTTTTATTATGGGAATTGGTTTATGCAATTATGGAGGCTGAGAAGTCCCACCATCTGCTTCTTGAAGGCCTGAGAACAAGGGTAATGGAATGGTGGAGGCTTGGGGATGGAGGGCTGGTGCAAGCCCTGGAGTCCTCCAAGAACCAGGAGTTCCAACGTTGGGCCCTCGGTGGACTGGATATGCCTGCCCACATTGGTGATGGGGTCATCTTTGCTCAGTCTACTGATTGAAAAGCTGTTCTATTTTGGAAACACTCTTACAGATACACCAAGACATAATGTTTGATCAGCTCTCTGGGCATCCCTTAGCCCAGTCAAGTTGACATGCAAAATTAACCATCACAAGAGCCTTTGTCAGGGCTCTTCATATTCTGACCTTTCCAAATATACTAAGAAACTAGTTTGCACCAGCATTTCAACAGAACAGAGAAGAAAACCAAGGTTCATAAAAAATAAATGCCCTTCCTTATGTGTCCAGCATATTTAGGAAGGGAGGCTGGGGAAAGCCTGCCAGGAAACTTACTTAGCCTTCTCAGAATGTTTTCTTCTCATTGCTGTCACCTCGGATAGTATTCCTGTGCTCACAGCAGTGTCCTAGCCACTGTGGGAGGGATGCAAAGGGAAAAGGGATCCTGCTCCTTGTAGTGGTTTCTATAGCCAGCCCAGCTGCTATGGAAGCTAAAAGGTGGACGTTGGTTGAGTGAGTATGGTAGAGAGTAAATAAAGGAGTGGTCAGGGGACCTAAATCCTTATCCTGCAGATTATCTTTAAATACTTCTAGAAGCTTAAAATATTGTCAGGTTAAGTTCTGCTAGGCTAATTGTGCTACCAGTTACTGAGAATTTACTGTATGTTCTAACTTACTATTAAGCTTGAAAACAGACAATCTTCTTTATTCCTCATGATAATATTATGATGCAGGTTTGTTTTATATATGAAAAAACAGAAGCATAGTTATAGAAGTAATAAGTGATTATATTTCATTCTCGTTCTGTCTGCCTGCAGGACAAACAAGTTTTCTCCACTGGTTGTGGGAACTGTGCATAGCTCCCTTATAAAGAAACTAATTCAGGAGACCAAACTCAAATAAGGAAAATATGCTTAGGAGAAAGTAAGCAGACTTACTCTGGGTGTCTTCAGAAGGTAAACTTAAGAACTACTCACTGAGAAGACAGAGTTTCTAACCACCAGGTGGTTTGACAGTGGATGGGCTTAATACATACTGACTGTTTTGTTTTATTTAATATCATTAAGATTCAGCAGCTTGGCACCTGTGGCTCAAGTAGCTAAGGAGCCAGCCACATACACTTGAGCTGGTGGGTTCCAATCCAGCCCGGGCCCACCAAACAACAATGACGGCTGCAACCAAAAATAGCCGGGTGTTGTGGCGGGTGCCTATAGTCCCAGCTACTTGGGAGGTGGAGGCAGGAGAATTGCTCGAGCTCAGGAGTTGGAGGTTGCTGTGAGCTGTGATGCCACAGCACTCTACCTAGGGGGATAGCTTGAGTAAGGTGACCAGATTTTTTTTTCTTTCTTTTTTTTTTTTTAAATTTCTTATAGCATAACTATGTACATTAATGCAATCCTGGGGTACAGTGTGCTGTTTTCATATACATTTTGAAATACTCTCATCAAACTGGTTAACATAACCTTCATGCCATTCTCTTAGTCATTAAGTTAAGATATTCATACTCTGCTTTTAGAAAGATTCACTTGTAGCCTTGTAAGATAAACCATATAGGTGACCCCACCAATCACTTTCCCTCCCTCCACCTCCACTCTCCCACCCTTTTCCCATAT
>CAUYQV010181821.1:0-15258 GCA_963574575.1 Galagoides demidoff
AGCAACCTCCAACTCCTGGGCTCAAGCGAGTCTCCTGCCTCCGCCTCCCAAGTAGCTGGGACCACAGGCGCCCGCCACAACGCCCGGCCATCTTTTGGTTGCAGCCATCATTGTTGTTTGGCAGGCCCGGGCTGGGGATTCGAACGCGCCACGGTGTACGTGGCTGGCGCCTTAGCCGATTGAGCCACAGGCGCCGAGCCAAAGCTTGCTTTTTACATCGGAGTCTGCCTCGGACAGCTTGCCGGGGGCTACTGGGCTATTTGGGGGAATTTCGGGCATAACACCTACAACCTCCAAGAAAGGAAATATTCAGTAAGTGTCCAGAACCTGAGGACACAGCACCAGTTCGCTCATCTGTTGGATATCACCAAGACTCATCATTTTCTCTCTCAACTCTAGACTCTACACCACGCACCCCATATACAAGGTAATGAGATGTAGAAAGAGGAGAAAATGCGAGGCGCTCTCTGGGTAGACAGATGGATGGATGGATGGTCAGATGGACAGAGGGAGGGACAGAGATTGATCAGACGGGCAAAAGACTGAGTGCCCAGAGCTCCAAGGGGATGTGCCAGTGCCCTTCATACTTTTCCACAAAGGTGGGTTGGCCTGAACACTGGCACTCCTGCCCCAAGCCCTGTCCTCAGGGCTGTGTGGAGGATGTTTAGAAGGGGCTGTCGCCCCAGATCTCTGGAGCCCCTAGCAGGGAGTCACAAAGCTGGACCTGATGGAGTGATAAGAGCCGGGAAGTCAGTGAGAATGATGCTCCTTTATCTAGAAGCAGCAACACACCGCTGGGCCAAGCCTGCCCTTGGCAACGACCTCTGTGGTAGCTCCAGGGGCCTGACCCTGTGTTTAGGTTCTCACACTACTTCACAATTGTTTCTCTTCTGCTAAGTCCCTAAAACGTGTTTGCTTATTTTTGCCCTGGCAAACAATTCTGTATTTTCAATGTTACCTGAAATGCCTGAATTTTGACTCCAAAAGGAAAAAAAGATAACCATTTTCTTTTTCTATTGTAAGAGATCCGATAGTGTTATATTTCTAAAGAGTTGCTCCAAGACATTCACGAGGGCTCTCTTCTGCTACGTCTCAAATTCTACTGCAACAGAAAGCTTCCCAAATGTCTTTCTCAAGTGGACACACTCCTACCCACCTCACATTCTTATTAACAATCCTCAGAAGGACTTATTTAAATAAGAAACATCTAGCCAAGAATGTTAGAAATGAAAACTCAATTTACATCTAACTTTTCATGGAAGTATCTAGTAGGTAGAACAATAAAAGCCAGAAACAGAACCCCACACATGGCTAGACACTCATCATAGTCCCAGACCAACACTGGCCTTATATCTAGCCCAGGGTCTCCATACAGAGCTAGGAAAAGGGACAGATTATCTTAGCAAATAAAAACGGAAACTTAAGTAAATTTGTTACAATTCTAAGCAAGATCTACAACTATGAAAGTAGGAAAACACCAGGAATGGCAGTGCCCAGTTTGGAAATGAATTGTCTTCCAAAAGTTCATTTGCAAGAAGGATGCTTAGAACCTGGAATGCAAACTGTATGTCCCAAGCCAGTGCATAAAAGCTCATTTACTTACAATAGTTTGGGTACATTACACAGAGAAAAATAGTTTTAAAAAAAGAAAGAAAATTTAAAAATGCTTTGATATTTTTAAAATATATCGAAATACTTGGAAACACCAATACACAGGTTATTTAACCTTGAACTGAACCCCAAACCATGACCTGGCCCTGGACCTCCTGTGATCCAAATCATAACTGACATGGGGTCCTGAGAAACTGAAAGGGGATGAAGGAGAACCCCAGTCTCAAAGGCAAAGGGATTGTTGTGGGAGAAAAAAGGCGTCTGGTATCTCTCATCAGGAAGAGAAGAATTTGGTACTGGCTCACAACAAACTCTAGGACAGAAGTGCTACCTGTCAAATCAGGAAGGACTCAGGGAGGTAAATGAACAGTGGCCACCCTGGCCTGCTACTGAATCAGCAAAATGAGCTACAGCCACCCCTGCCACAGCAGCAGCCGGGGGGGAGATGGGACAGGAGTCCTCAGCATGCTCTGAGGCGTTGTGGATGGCCAGTGGTGCCAAGGGGCCAGAAGGAAGGTGTCAACAGTTGCATAAAGAGTGTCAGAGGCCACGACTGATGCTAATAGATTGACCTCCTCCAATATAGCATACCCACAGCTGTACAGCAGAAAAGACACTTAATTCCAGATTATTGCTGAATACAATATGTGGATCAACTCTGAATACAAAAGAGATGCAATGTATTAAAATCATTCATCTACTTATACCTTCTTTAATCCTCCAAATAAAGCATCAGTCTCCAGCTCAAATTCTCGATCCAGTTCCTCTTCATGTTCTGACAAGAAAAACAGTCTCCATTAGTCACAAATCTAAACAAAACTGGGTTGGTTGAATAGCAAAATGACTAAAAGGACTGGACTAGGTCCTGGAAAAGCAGCCTGTGAGCTGAGCTGCAAGCATGGAAACAGGCCACACCCCCCAGACCTTTCTTTCCAGTGCTCTGTGACCTAAGTCCCTGGAAGTACAAAGTAGGGGAGATGGAAAATTCAACTTGTAATGAGGGTCACAAAAGGAGGGGGACACAAGGGAGAAGAGCTTCCAATACAGGAAGACAGGGGAGGGTTGGTGCAAATGCCCCACGCAGATAGGCTGCTAAAAATTTTTACAGAGACCATGTCACAAAATTATGGTGGTCATAACTACATTTTATAATGCTAAGAAGATAAAATAAAATGGAATCATATAACGATGATAAGCAGGTTTATAAGTAAACAGTACAGTTGATTGAAACAAAAGATATAATAAAATCTTCATTCAAACACTTCTTGAGGGTGCACAATCACCAGGTGTAGTGAGCTGTACTAGGGCTGACACAGAACAAGATCTGCGTGGCCTTCATCCTCTTGGGGCTTACTGTACACTGGAGAAGATGGTGGTGAGCTGTACTAGGGCTGACACAGAACAAGATCTGCGTGGCCTTCGTCCTCCTGGGGCTTACTGTACACTGGAGAAGACGGACAAACAAGGAATAAGAAACCACGACAGTGCTGATGGGTGCCATGATGCAGGACACGGGAGGTCTGGGGCTTGATGTTGAGGTCTGTGTGATGTCTGGCAGGCAGCTGGATGGGTGTGGGTGCAGCTCACAAAAAAATGCCCTCAGCTGGGGATAAAGACTTAGAAGTGCCCAGTATATGGGTAGCGACAAAAGTGCCAGAATAGCTGAGCGTCCCCAGAAAGTGAAGGAGCATGCATATATAAGAAAAGGAGGGGAGGAATCAACAACTATTGAACCAAGAGAAGTACAAAACCCACAGGAAATCAAAAAGGAACAACTCAGAAGGAAAACCAAGAGAAAGTGGTATCATTAAAACATAATCATGAAGGCCAGGCATGGTGGCTCACACCTATAATCCTAGCAGTCTGGGAGGCCAAGGCAGGTAGCCTGCTTGAGCTCAGGAGTTGGAGACCAGCCTGAGCAACAGAGACACCCCCGTCTCTAAAAATAGCTGGGCATTGTGGCAGGTGCCTGTAGTCCCAGTTATTCGGGAGGCTGAGGCAAGCAGATCAACTTGAGCCCAAGAGTTTGAGGTTGCTGTAAGCTATGATGCCACGGAACTCTACTCAGGACAACATAGTGAGACTCTGTCTCAAAAAAAAAAAAAAAAATCATGAGATGATGCTGGTTCCAGAGCAAGATCAAAGTGCAGATTCATGCACACTGCATGCACACAGCAATGCTAGCCCCAAACTTCAGGCAACGCTGTACCTAGGAATAACAGAAAAGGGAGATGTGTTGCATAATGGCCTGGTATATGCTGCACAACTCTGGCTGCCCCATCTATATTGCATGCCATGCACTCTGAGTGCTATAGAGATAGCACAGCCCTGGTCTTTTTTGTTACATGTACGTAGAAGGCCATATTGTGTGTGTACCCATGCGCAAATGTGTGTGTTGCATTACACACAGACTCAAGTCCAAGGGAACACTCAGCAAACAACTGACAAGTGACTTCATTTCAACAAAGGAGGAGCAAGAATCTTTGAATTCAGGAATACAAAGAGAGTTGAAAACCTTTCTGCCTCTGTCCTCTATTTTGGTTTTACTTTCACATAAAGTGCAACCTCCAGAAACATCAGAATTATGTAGAATTAAAAGAAAGCAAAAACTTGAGCCCCTTTTCTTCTTTTTCAAAAGAGTATGTTCGAAAGCAGCCAAAGTTTACATGCCAACCTCAGATTTCCTGAAGCTGGCACATATCTCCCTCTAGTGGGAAAAAGGGATCCTGCACAGATCGGAGAACAATGAAATCCTGCCCAGTGCTGCCACGCAGAAACACAATCAGCACCATAGTCATTATCAGGCGTCCTCAAACTACAGCCCGCCAAGTGTTTTTGCCACCGGTGCCTGTCCTGCTTAGCAGCGGACTCGTCCCAGGTCCCGCAGTCCGGCCCTCCAATGGTCTGAGGGACAGTGAACTGGCCCCCTGTTTAAAAAGTTTGAGGACCCCTGGAATTGTAAAGTTTCTAATAGCCACAGAGTAAAAAAAAGTGAAATCATTTTTATATTTATTTATCCCAATAAATCCAAAGTATAATTAAACAATTATTAATGATTTGTTTTGCATTCCCCTTTTCTTACTAATTCTTTATAATCCAATGTCCGGGTCACCCTGACAGCACATCTTACTTTGGTTCCGGTGCTCACTAGCCATGTGTGGCTGATGGCTGTGGTATTGGACAGCACAGTTCTAGACCAAAAATCCTCCCTCGTATTCCGGGGAATTCCTAGAAACTACCTCGGTCTGATTTCTTGACATAAACAAGTACTATAAGTTTTAATTAAAACTGAGATCCATTCATGACCCCTTAGGAAATTACCATCTTAAGACTGTCTTAAGTTTGCTCAAAATTCACAGCTGCAGAATTCAGTTGATGTAGGAGGGTAGAAGCTGAGGAGGAGAATGTGCAGATTTTTTTTTTTTAATTTGAGACAGAGTCTCACTCTGTCATCCTGGGTAGAGCTCCATGGCATCATCTTTGCTCACAGCAACCTCAAACTCCTGGGCTCAAGTGATCCTCTTGCCTCAGTCTCTCAAGTAGCCACCACAACACCCATATAATTTTCTTTTCATGGAGACCGGGTCTGCTCTTGCTCAGGCTGGTCTAGAATTCTTGAGCTCAAGCAATCCACCCACCTCAGCCTCCCAGGGTACTAGCCCTACACCTGGCCAGTGGGTCTACCCATGAAGGGCAGGAGCCCTTAAACATCTAATTGTACCTTCCCAGGTATAATCCCTGACCCTGACTCTATGGGCAAAACTGGAGTTTTCATTATAATTGAAATATAGTCAAGCAAGAGACTGCTCCAAAACAGAAAGAGCCTGGGAATGCCCTCTGGATCATACCAGCCTGGCTACCCGGCAGAGCCAGCTATTCCTTCTACTGCACGGGTTCCACTTCCCAAAATTCAGCACTCCATGAAACTGTGTGAGGGCGCAGAAATGAAGCAGTTTCTACTGATGGGCCCTGATTACTAGTCCCCTGTTCTTTCCTCCAATGATCCATCAAAGCTCCTGCCTACCTACCAGTGAGGGGATTTGCATTTTAATTCTTGCCAATGAGGGGTGGTGCTAACCCATTTACTTAAGCTTCTAACTAACCTACCCCATTCACCTTCAACATTTCAATGGGAAATTAATTCGGGGGTGGGGGTAATTAGAGAGCAGTAATCAGGAAGAGAGGAAAACACACACACACCCTAGACTGATACACTAGGGGTGGCACACCCAATCATCCTGTATGTGTCCTGCTGTTTCTATGCATTTGAAAAACTCCAATCAGCTCCTACTAATTAATTCTCTAGGAAGTAGTGGGTATAGCAGACTGTGGAATAAATGAGAATTGAAGGAGAGGCAGAAAAGATGGGCTTCTAATGATAGGGGAATTTGATGGTAAGCAACTCCCAAATATCCATCTGCAGATTAATCTATAGAGGTGGTGAGAAGGAGTAGGTTTCCCATGACACCCTGGAGGCATGGGGGCTCCTGGTCCCTCTCCCATTTCCCACTCAGGGAATGAAAATGTGATTTGGAAATAACCCAAGCAAAAGCAAACCAAATACTTCAGTGGGATACAAAAGGATAAAGGGGCCTTCAAACCTTCCCAGGTGCCCTGCTGCTGCCCTGCCACTCACCTGAGGAATTCTGGGTCTCTTAGGAGAGATCACCAAGAATGCAATTTGCATGGGAATCCTCAGTGCTCCTGGGACAGGCAAAGGAAGCCCCAGACTGAAATGGAAACTGTCTCGCCAAGTGAGAGCCAGAGCTCTGTGCACACCTGTTTGGTGTAGGGGGGTCCAGCACCCAGTGCGGGCTTCCTTCTGGGAGCAGAAGGCATGAGGAGCTGTGTGGTCCAATGTCAGGACTCGCCCTCAATTGCCCTCCAGCCAGGCCCTTCCTCAAATCACTGTAGGAGGCTTGTTAGAGCAGCAAGAAAGCAGATTCTCTAGGACAGAAGTTGTCAACCTCTGGGTCACGACCCACAGGAACTATATTAAAGGCTCACGCATTAGGAAGGTCGAGAACCACTGCTCTAGGAGCCGACATTCCCCTCCGTAGGGGAGGGGAAAATCCCTTTACTCTCCCTTTCTCAGGTTCATGGCTGGGGCCCCTACAACAAAAGACAGATTAGTAAGAGAAATGCACCCAAATTTATTTAATAGATGTTTTACGTGACACCGGAGACTTCATAAGGAAATGAAAACCCAAAGAAATGGCTAAACAAGTATTTTTATGCTAGGTTTGATAAGAAGTGGACAGCACGGAGAAAGATACTTGGACAGAGTATCATCTAATGGTATTAAACGGAGGGGAACCTAGCAAGGCCTGCTTCTTCTCTGAGATCCTTCATCTTCAGAGGTAAGGATGTACTTTTCCTTTGGGTACAGAGAGGGCATCTCTGACCTGAGGGGTTTATGACCTGCTTCAGGAGAAAACGGTGGGGGTCAAGTGAGGATGACCTTCCTGCTTCTGCTGTTTTCTCCGATACCAAAGCACCATATTTGGGGGTACCTTAAGCACCAGCATCAACACAGGAGGAGAATGCAGTGCAGCCTGAGTGCAAGGAGTAGCCTAGGAGCCTTGGAATCTCAGTAGCAAAGGAGTGATTCAGCTGTCTCCTAAGCCCCTGGCCACAGGTCTCAAGGACAACCAAGGTCAAACACGATGTGAAGCATCATCAAACAGAACACGGGAAGACTTGGCTGTGCCACAACACTCACCATTAATGTTTCAGAGCAGGCTGTCCAGGCCTTGGCTCCTGCAGGGGCAATACATTGAAGTCCTGTCCCAGACCCTTGCTAACCCAAGGTCAGCCAGCAAACCTGGTTCCAAGGGCAAGGACACCTGTTCAAGGACAGCACCAGCAGCCTTTGTTTTCCCACCCTGCACTGCTTCTCCAAAGTTAACAGCCATCTGGCAACAAAAGTCCTTTAATCACAAAAGTAAGTGGGAAAAATTAGCTCCTAACTAACAAAGCCCACACCCTTGAGAGGTTAGTGTCCTGTACGAGCCACATAAAAGGAAGAATCAATCTACAAATCAGCTGCTGAATCCTTTTCTCATAAGCCAAGATCAGTAATAATGAAGGCCATGGGATTACACAGGAACAAACAAAAGGATGGTCAACGTGTTCAACTATACTAGCTATATCCTTCTTTAAGAATATCTACTATAAAATAGCAAAGAAATAGGGGGTGGTGATTCAAATAAAGACTTTTCACCATAAAAACCAAAGGCTCTTTAAACACTAGGACTCCTTGTATTCTGGAGTTTACTTAAAGAAATGTTAACCACATGTGACTAAAGGCGCTGTTTTTGTTGTTTTTTTGAGACAGTCTCACTCTGGTGCCCAGGTTAGAGGGCCACAACATCAGCTTAGCTCACGGCAACCTCCAACTACTGAGTTCAGACAATCCTCCTGCCTCAGCCTCCCATGTAGCTGGGACTACAGGCACCTGTCACACACAACCCACACATACCTGGAGAATTTTTCTATTAACATCACTGAAGACTAAAGAAATAAAAAAAGGACTTGTGAAATGAAAATGCAAATCAATTGAAAGCACAATCCATTTGCAAAAATGCCATTAATATGCAACTTGTCAGGAAGATAGCGGCTTCAGAAAGGAAGGCGCACCTGGGCTCTCTGGAAAGTCAGAAGGTGGGGTAATTATTAGAAAATAACTTCATAGAAAACAAAAAGCCAGTAGAATTCATAAGGAGATCCAGGAACTTGAAACAGAGAATAAATCTGTTAAATAGATAAGTCTTTGCTAAATTTCTGAAGCGAGGAAAAACCAACACATGTAAGATTCAAAACATTTTAAGAATACGATACACAACTACGTGTTCATACATTTGAAAATGTCAATGAAATGGAAAAACATGAATTGCTCAAACTGACTTAAGAAAAAAGTCCTAAATATACCAATTAAACTGAAGGATACTGCAAAGTTCTCATTGAATCAAGAAACTTCATGCCTAGACAAACTTAGAAATGAATGATATCTAAGTTTGATACAGGCACTTCACACGTACTACCTAAACAGGTCCATAAATATGGAAAAAATGGAATCTTTCTCATTTGCTTTATAATGCTAACAGAATGCCAATCTTGAAATCTGAGGCTGAAACAAAATTACAGACTAATCATTCTCACTCACTAATCAGTATTTTTTTAAAAACTTAGGAAAAAAGCAATATATTTTTAAATAATACGGTCACAGTAGGTTTGTCATAAGAATCCATTTGAGTTGCTACCAGAAAATTCATGATATTAAAATATCATATCAATAGGTTTAAAAAGGAATAGATGCTTTAAATACGCATCACTTATTGCCAATTTTAGAAGGATTCCTTAATGGGACTTTAAAAATAAATGCTGTTCAACCTTTCATTAATGGTTAAAAAAAATACAGAAATTTCCGCAAAAGTCAAAATTAAAACAGATAACATCCAGATATTATATTACTCCAGATGTCTTAGCAAAGTAAAACTGATGAAGCAACACCACTATCATTATCTGTGGATGAGATTGTCTAAATATCAAAAGAAAAACCAGGAGAATCAAACAATAAACCAATGGAACAGAAGAGAATTTAATAAATTATTAAAACATAAACCAAAATAAATACTTTTACTATAAGACTAGAAATAATCAGATAAAAAATTTAAAAAAATTATTTGAAAAATATCCCAATTGTAAAAGCAGAAAAAGAAAAGATTCAGAAATAATCTCAAGAAGAATTTTAGCAGGACTTATTATAAAGGAGACTATGAACCAGTCAGGTATGGTGGCCCACACCTGTAATCCTAGCACTCTGGGAAGCCAAGGCGGAAGGACTGCCTGAGCTCAGGAGTTAGAGACCAGCCTGAGCAAGAGCAAGACCCCATCTCTACTTAAAAAAAAGATAGGAAAAATTAGGCAGGCATTGTGGCAGTGCCTATAGCCCCAGCTACTCAGGAGGCTAAAGCAGGAGGATCTCCTAAATCCAGAAGTTTGAGGTTGCTGTGAGAGACGCCATGGCACTCTAACCTGGGTGACCATGAACCTTCATGAAGAGAAGTAATGGAAGACTTTGAATAAATAAAAATATGTACATATTATATTCCTGGATGAAAACACACCATATTTTAAAAATGTCAATTATTTACAATTTAATTTCTAGGTTTATTGTAATTCTAATTAAAACTCTAATGAGAATTCTTTGGAACTTGGCCAATTTTAAATATGCAACTGGAAGAATAAACTGGCAAAAATACCTAAGAAAGGTCTGGAAACAAAGATCAATAAGTCATAACTTACTTCACCAGACACGTAAGCATTTTATATAGCAAAAATAATTAAAACACTGCATTACTTCTGTGAGAATTGATTGAGGCTGAAGCAGAAAAGACAGCCTCTCAAATAGTCTACAGTGTGAATGTGTGAATAAGAATTTGCTACATGATCAAGATTGCATTGTATTTTAACATGGAAAGACAATAAATAATGTTTAGTTGCCTATCTGCAAGAAAATAATTTCATTTCACATTATAGACTGACTACACTTGAGATGGATTAAAGAATACTCAGCTTGCTGAGAGTAATACGGAAAGATTGTGGCACCCTCCCACAGAAGTGTTAGTTTGCACAGTCCTTAAGAGTGGGCTGGGCTTGGCATGTCTATCAAGAACCTGGAAAACATCCTTGTGGTTTTATTCTATAATTCCTCTGCTGGAAACCCTGCTGAGAAAAACAATCAGATTCAATACAACAATACAAATACCTTTCTTAAAAAATAAAGCATTCAACGCATACAGTTGGAATCAAAAAGAACAGAGCAAACCCAAAGAAAGAATATGAAAGGAAATAATAAAAGGACAGAAATCAAGGAATTAGAAAACAAAAAGAAACAAAGTGAAACGCTGAAAAGATTAATAAAATCTCTGGCACAGTCGATCAAAGAAAGAAAAAAAACAGGAGGGAGAAGTGAAGAGAGGGAACGAGGGAGGAAAGTGGAAGAAAGATGCAAATAAAATATACACAAAGAATAATATGAAGGAAATAACAAAAAATTTTAAAAATAATAGTTTTATGAAGCATAATATATGAATCAAACTGAAAACCTACAATAAAATGTATATATTCCCAGAAAGCTACAAAATTTGAAATAGGTACAAGAAATACAAAATTTAAATAAAAACAAATAAGTGGTAAATTAAAATAGTCAAAGACTTTCCCGCCCCAGATGCTTTTTCTTTTTAAACAGGTGACCTCCTATCATCAGCAGTTTTCTTTTCAGTAATACGAATTAACAGTTTTCATCCAAGCATTGCATTCAACTGATAAGGCCCTCTCTTAGGAAGAGGTATCAATTCTTTCCAGGCCTATTATGCCAGCCTTTTAATGCAGGCCACATCACATCTTTCTTCACATTAAACGCAAACAGAGAGACATAAAAAGCTCTCCATCTACAAAACCATAAGGCACAAGCTTACTGCAGTAGCTGTGGGTCAGCCCAGTACTGCAGAGCACAAGGGTGAGGTCACATAGCACAGCAGACCACCACCCCCCTCCAAGTATTTCCATATGACTTTGAGATGGTCTATACTTGGTAGAGCTGGGGAGGAGGGTATTCTGGAGAGTCCTTGCTATGGTCTGCTGAGAAATTCAATTTGACTGTTAAAATCTGCTTGTGGTTCCTAATGACTGGACAGCCTGCTGCTGATGATGGAACTGAGCCGTGAGTAAAATGTGTGCTCACACCCAGACACAGTAGCTGTGCAGATGCCCAGCTACTCACTTAATTCATTTTAAGCCTCTTGTCTAACCTGTGGACCACATGTGAATCATCTGAGGACTGTTTTTGCTGATCTATGGTGTCGGATAAGTATAAAAAATTTGCAGACATTTTTTTCTTGCTCATCAGCTTGTGTCAGTGTTTGTGTTTAACGTGTGGCCCAAGACAACTCTTCTTCCAATATGTGGCAGGGAAAAAAAAGGACGGACACCCCCACACATCTAGTATGTTCTAGGCAGGATGCTTGCTCCAAGGACAAATGCCCAAAAAAAGTTCATGGAAGAGACAATTTTTCCAGTGACCTACTTCTATGATATGGGCAAACTGTACTTTTTCCTGAATTAGAAAGTGAGATGTGGAACCAAGAAGGCTCAGTGTTGCACCAGTTAAATGTACTTTGGCAAGGCAGGGGGATCCGGCTCCCCTGAACTGAACTGGCAAAACCATAAGAGGAAGATGTTTCTTGGGAATGGCTTGAGAAACACTTCAGCACTGAAAATAAAAGGAAAAGTAGAAAGGCTAAAAGAAGCGTCAGGCTGGGGAGTGGTCAGGAATAAGACAGATAGTAAAGCAGCCTCTGGACCAGTTGAAGTGTAGAGAAGTTTTGTGCTCTCCAGAGAAGGATCCCCTACCCAGTCAGCAGCTACCACAACATGGACAGTTTGAAATTTAAAAGTAGGATTGACAAAAGAGCTCCCCCTTTAAAGCAAGCTGCTTTAAGAAATTATCAATAAGGCTCAGCACCTGAGGCTCAAGTGGCTAAAGCACCAGCCACATACACCCAAGGTGGCAGGTTCGAATCCAGCCCGGGCCCACAAAACAACAATGACGGCTGCAACCAAAAAATAGCTGGGTGGGAGGCTGAGGCAGGAGACGCGCTTGAGCCCAGGAGTTGGAGGTTGCTGTGAGCTGTGATGCCACAGCACTCTCCCCAGGGAGGACAGCTTGAGGCTTCTGTCTCAAAAAAACAAAGAAATTATCAATAAATATGAATGTCAGAATAGAAAACATATTGAGTCTAGAGTTGAATAGATCTGGGTTTAAACTCCAGCTCCATTAATTATTAGATGTGTGAGTTCAGACAAGTAATATTTTTGAGCTTCAGTGTCTTCACATGACCTGTGCAACCTCCCAGCTGGGCTTTAAGTGATCTGCAGCTTCTACTTTTGTGGACCCACCTGCCTGTCATGAGGAAAATGAGTTCCATGGAGAAGCCACTTAGAACCACAGTGCTCCAGTTTCACAGCCCCCAGCTGAGCACATAGCTGACACGGGCACTAACTGAGCCACCTGAATGCCTGAGCCCAGTGGAAGCACCAGATGACTACAGCCCCAGGTAACAACACAAGCAGCAGAGTCTGCTGTGGAGTCCAGTTCAGGATACCAGAAACAAAATCTCACAGAACACAAAAATCAGTTGATATAATTTATCTCATCAACAGGCTAAAGAAGAAACATAAAATGATCAAGAAATGAAAAAAAAAATTTAACAAAATCCAACACCACCGTGAGTGTTAATTTTCTGTGGCAACTTGACTGGGTCATGGGGTGCTAAGATTAAACACTATTTCTGGTTAAGTCTGTCAGGGTATTTCTTGATGAGATTAGCATTTGAATCACTGGACTGAGTAAAGTAGATTGTTTTTTTAACGTGGGTGGGCATCATCAAACTCCTTAAGAGCCTGAACGGAAAGAGAGGAGAAGGAAAGAAGAGTTTGCCCTCTCTTGTGTTCTTACTGCTTATGCTAGGACATATTACCTCATCTTCTACTTCTAATGGGACTCAGACTGGGAATTATACCAGTGGTTATACTAGTTCCCAGACCTTTGGATTCAGACCACCAGCTTTCCTAAGTCTACAGCTTGCAGACAGCAGATTACAGAACTTCTTAGCTTCATAACTGCATGAGCCATTTCCTTGTAATACATCTCCTTTTATATCTTTATCTATCCTATTGGTTCTGTTTCCCTGGAGAACCCTGACTAATACACACTTTCATGACAAAAGCTCTTAGAAAACCCAGAAAAGAGGAGACCTTCCTTAACTGAATAAAGGGCACCTACAAAAAAGTATACAGCTAGCACCAGTCTTCATGGTGAAAAACTAGGAGCTTTGGCAAGGACATTCCCTCTCACCATTCTTTTTCCATATTGTACTCGAAGTCCTAGTTAATGCAATAAGACAAAAAGAAAAAGCATATAGATTGAGAAGAAAAATTTAAAGTTGTCTTTGAATATGACATGATTATGGAGAAAATCTGAAAGAATCAACAATAATGACAACAAAAATCTCTTGAAATAACCAAGCATAGCAAGATTGCAGGATATAAGGTTCATATACAAAAGTCTATTATTTTCCTGTATACTAGCAATGAAATAAGTGGAGCTTGACATTAACAACACAATACCATTTACCTTAGTAAAATATAAACCTAACAAAATGTGTACAAGACATAAATGAGGAAAACTAAAAAAACTGATGAAAGAAATCAAAGAACTAAATAAAGAGACAGACCATGTTCATGGATAGAAGACTCAATACTGTTAAGATGTCCGTTCTTTCCCAATTTATCTATAGATTCAATGCAACCCTAATGGAAATTCTGGCAAATTCCATTGTCTGGATGTGGTATAATTTATTAATCCATTCACTTGCTGAAGGACATCTTGTTTGCTTCCAAGTTTTGGAAATTACAAATAAAGCTGCTATAATCATGTTTATTTTGTAGATAAAGTTATTTTATGGAAATATGCAAACTAAAGTTTATATAACAGGGAAAAGACCTAAAATAGCCAACACAAAAGAATGAAGTCAGAGGATTGACACTATCTGACTTCGAGACTTACCGTAAAGGTATCAAGACATTAAGGTTTTGGTGAGAGACCAGACAAATAGATCAACTAAACAGAATAGACAGCCCAGAAATGAATCGGCATAAATATAATCAACTAATTTTTGACAAAGGAGTAAAGGCAAAACAATGGAGAAAAATGGTCTTTTCAACAAATGGGCTGAAACAACTAGATATTCACATACAAAAACAAACAAAAAAAAAAAGAATCTAGACACAGACTTTAGACCCTTTTTTAAAGTTAATGCAAAGTGGATCAGAGACCTAAATGTAAAAACCTAAAACTATAAAATCTCTAGAAGATACCATAGGAGAAAATCCAGATGATGCTGGTAGGTACAAAAGCAAAGGCACAGTCCATAAAAGAAATAATTGATAAACTAGACTCCATTAAAAATTAAAACTTCTGTTTTGCTAAGGACACTGTCAAGAGAATGAGAAGACAAGTTGTACCCTGGGAGAAAATATTTGCAAAAGACAAATCTGATGAAAGATGATATCCACCATATACAAAGAACTCTTAAAACTCAACAATAACAAAACGGACAACCCAATTAAAACATGGCACAAGAACCAAACCGTTACATAACCAAAGACTATGTACAGATGTCAGATAAGCATATAGAAGATGCTCACATGATGTCATATGGAAAATGCAAATGATGTTTTTCATAATAGAAAAAGGAGATGCTGCTATATACTAACAGAGTGGATAATATCTTGGACTCTGATAATAACAAATTTCTCACAAGGATGTGAATAGGAGCCTTTGTTCATTTCTGGTAGGAATGCAAAATGGTACAGCCAGTCTAGAGGACAGTTTGGCAGTTTCTTACAAAAGTATACATACTGTGTTTCCCTGAAAATAAGACACTGTTTTATATTTATTTTTTTCTCAAGAAGACACACTAGGGCTTCTTTTCAGGGAATGTCTTATTTTTATTAAGTATAATACAACAATCTACATTTATTCAAATACAGTTAAGTCACCTTCTTCTGGAACCTGACAGG
>CAUYQV010181827.1:0-22045 GCA_963574575.1 Galagoides demidoff
TATGAGATGCTAATAAATGATCAAAGCATTTGGAGGGAGAAGGGTGAATGTGCCTTCGGTTTAGCTATAGCTTGTATAGCACAGCCTCTCTAGCTGTGGGTGGGTAAGTAAAAACCACTGAAGTACCAGAAGTTCTTTAAAGGATAGAGGTAGAAAAGTACTGAACATTATTACCTTGTCCAAATCAGTAACAGGACCTCATGGCTAGGAATATTTTCTAAATGGTAAAATGACTCCAGGATAAACCTCTTTCTCTAACATTAAATGTAGCAAAATTAACAACAACAAAAAAATTTACAAGTAGATATAGTGATAACAGAAAATTATAATAAAGCAGGGGAAACACAAAAGAATCAGGACAATGCTACAAGTTCAACAGTATTCCAATGAGGCTAGAAAACCTGATAACTCTGAAAGCCCTAGCAAAACATCACTCTTGTTTATAAATCACTTATTTAGCATATGACCACATGTTGAATCCTTTTTCTTTCCACATACTGAAGAATCCTACATTTGGCCCTTAAGCATTCTGCATTTTTTTGCCAATCTTGTCGCTGAGTATCTTGTTCCAGTCGATTTTGGTGCTGGTAACTGGAAGCTGGTTTAAATCCTTGAATGTGGCATCTGACAGTGTTTGATAGTTTTCACTAATTGTGTCTGATACTCATTTTCTGCATTCTCTATGATTTTAATAAACTCCTTGGCAGTTTGAACTTCACTCAAAACAGTTATTGAATCCTGCACGTCTGAATTTAAGCACGCCAACCACCTGGGCCATAGGTGGTATAACGGTGAACTTCCACTCTAATCTCCAACAACCGTTCCAAGTTTTTAGGCTGAAACTAGTGGCTTTCAATACATGCAATAATAATCTGTTGCCCATCTATAGTTTTAGCATAAGCAGTACAGAAGCCATTGGAATAATCTTTCACATCAGCTCTTAAAGCGCTATCACAGGATTCTCTCCAAGACTTGAGACCTCCATCTACTTCTTCTGCCTGGATCACTTGCTTCTTTCTGTAAGTGATCAAACTTAAAGGAAATTTTGTTTCTTGGATCTAAAAATCTGCTATTACCCAAGTCACCATGTTCTGTAATTAAGACCTGATCTTCACAACCGTCCGTCTTCACGGGTATGAACTGGTCCATGTTATGCATGTGCTGCCCCTTCCCTGAGGAGATAATCATTATTCAGTAGTAGCCAAACATCATTGAATACTTCATTAAATTCCCCTGGGATGCATGAGTGATGAATTTAGCAACTGTGAGTACCTTCTCCTCATCCAACACCGGATCCTCGAAGTTGGCCATCCTGGCTGCTCTGGCCCCTCTTTGTCATTTTTTCTTAATCTCTTAGTTTTTCCTGTTATAAATATTCTCGGGGTTCATACTGCTTTGTTACTTTTCTTTAGTGTTGCAATTTTTTTTTTAATGAACCTGAGTTAATTTTTCATTTTGTTTAATTTTTCAGATGCTTCTCTTTTTGTGGTTTTAAGTTTTGGGGAGGAGATCTGCTGGACTATTACCCTACCTATTATACTGATAGCAATATTATTCAAACTCTAGGACATAACTCCTTATTCAGTGGGTTGTGACCAACATTTTTAAAAACAGAATAGCATAGAAAATATCAGAATGTATCACTTTATACATATCACAGTATATAAAGATTAATATATTTTTGTGAAACTGTTTCATTTGTGTATCCATGTATTACAATGTAAAATACATTTTTTACTGAGTGCTGGTTAAAAACATTTTTTTTGAGAATGGCTATCCTAAAGAATCCTCTTCTTTGAAATGTCCCTGAGTTTTGCCCCAAGGGAAGATAGTGTTTTAACTCTTCTTTCTATAGCTCAACTAAACGACAAATAATGGTGTTTACTAGATTTGACAGTTGGGGCAAAAATTCCACAAAGAACAGCCTATATATATACTAGGTTTATGTCAATTCATATTAAAAAGCTTTTCAGAAGACTTCTATTTCCAAAATGGTGGCTTGGATGCAAGATGGCTTTATACTCCCTCACCCTTCTAAAAAACCAAAAACAAATATACACCACTGAGATTATCACCAGCAATATCCCAGAACTTAAATATGAGGATACAGTTCCCAGAGCCACAAAGAAAACTTAAAGTAGACAGTAAGAGAATCAGACTTTCATATACATGATGCCCCTCCTCTTGATATACCCTGCATCAAGCATGCAGAAAAATTTCCCTTTACACAGTATCTAAACTGAAAAAAAGTGAGATCAAGGTAGAAACCAGATTCTTCACCATCCTGGGTTCCCTACAGGAGAACTGTTCTTGCCTCAACTCACAGGAAATATTGGGAGTACCCAAAGGGAGAAATATCCCCAGAACAGCCAGAAATGAAGGCTGAGGCAAAACTACCATACAGTCCTAGAAACTCTGCTCTGTAAATTGGACAAAGGAGATACCAAATCAGAGTGGCTGTTCAGCAGCACCATACTGAAAGAGTTTTGTTCCACAGGTCCCCTGGACATGAACCCCTCACTGACCTTCCCACACTACCAAGCTACCCCTTTTGGGACCTTCCACATGAGGATGGGTGGCACTCTGATTGTTTACAAAAACTGAGGAAAACCTAGGCTTGAGGAACCATCTAAAGCAAAAAGCAAAAAAAAAAAAAAAGCAACCTAGCAGGAAAAAGAAAGAAAAGAAAAAAATCAACATATAAATTGCAAAGAATCTCTAAGCAAGCCTATCCAATACAAATCAAAAAATTCCAGACAGGGCAGTTGAGGGTGAATATATTCTATCCAAAACATAGATGTACATCTACAAGAAATAACAGCAAACAGGGAACCATGACCTCTCCAAACAGATAAAGAAAAAAATCTGGTCACAGACTTTTACAAGACAGTGATACATGAACTCTTGGGACAAGAATTCAAAATAGCAGTTTTAAGGAAATTCAATAATCTCTAAGATAACACAGAAAATTAATCCACAAAATTATTTGAGAAATTCAGAGTTTGAAAAAATGAAAATCAAACAAATTGTGGAACTGAGAAAGAATGAAAAATTCATCAGAGGCTCTCCACAAAAGAATGGCTGAAACAGAGGAAAGAATTAGCTCAAAGACAGGCTATTTGAAAATACACGGTCAGGGGCAGCGTCTGTGGATCAATGGGTAGGGTGCCAGCCTTATATACTGAGGGTGGTGGGTTCAAAACCAGCCCTGGCTGAACTGCAACAAAAGAAATAGCCAGGCATTGTAGCGGTTGCCTGTAGTCCTAGCTACTCAGGAGGCTGAGGCAAGACAATCACCTGAGCCCAGGAGTTGGAGGTTGCTGTGAGCTGTGACACCACAGCACTCTACCCTCTACCGAGGGCAATAAAGTAAGACTCTGTCTCTACAAAAAAGAAAAGAAAAGAAAATACACAGAAGAAAAAAAAAATGAAAGGAATAGAGAAGACCTATAAGATAAAAAATTATTTTAAAAACTATTAAAAATTACCTCAAAAAACTAAATCTAAGACTTATTGTTGTTCAAGAAAGAGTTGAACAAGAACAAGGGGTAGATAATAAAATAGGGCTTTCTAAAACTTGAGAAAGTTAATTATCTAAGTATAGAATGATCAGAGAATGTCAAACAGATTTGTCTCAGATAAGACTACCCCAAGGCATATAATAATCAAACTCTCAAAAGTCAAAGACATATAATAATCAAACCCCCAAAGGTCAAGAGAGGATCCTAAAAAGATAGGAGAAACAACATATGAAGGAGTTACAATTTGCCTGACAACAGACTTCCTAATGGAAACCACGTGTTCCAGGAAGGAGTCAGACAACATTTTCAAGTACTGAAAGAAAAACACTGCTGGCTAGGTGCAGTGGCATGAGCTAGCAGTCCTAGCTTCTTGGGAGGCTAAGATAAGGGGATCTTTTTAACCCAGGAGTTTGAGGCTAGCCTGGGTAACAGAGTAAGACTCCATCTCTAGAATAAAATTTTAAAAAACATTGCCTTCCAAGAATACAGTATCCAGTAAAGCAATTCTTCAAATATGAGAGGGAAGCCAGATATGGTGGCTCACACATGCAATCTTAGCATTTTGGGAAAATCACTTAAGCCCAGGAGTTCAAGACCAGCCTGGACAAAATAGCAAGACCTAGTTTCTACAAAAATTAGCTGGGTGGGGTGGTGTGTACCTGTCATTTCAGGATCAGGGTCACTTTAGCCCAGGAGTTTGATGTTGCAGTGAGCTATGATGACACCTCTGAACTCTGGCCCAGGCAACAAAATGAGACCCTATCTCAAAAAAAGAAAAAGAAGAAGCAGAGCAAGATGGCCAAATAGAAACCTCTAGTGATCATCCCTCTGCCCAGACCAAGTTTGTAAGGTAGTTGGGCTACAAACGCTATATAGTTCCTGGGCAATTCCTGTGGCTGTGCTGGCTCCAGGCAGGTGGACTTGGAGTGCACATGATCCGGTGAGACACTAGCAGCTCTGACCAAGCCAGTGCCATGTTACCCCTCCCCCAAGTACAGGCAGTGTGGCTCAGGGAGAGTCTTACTGCAGTTGCAGAAAGGAAAGGAAGGAGCTCAGAGGACTTTGTTTTGCAACTTGGGTACCAGCTCAGCCACAGTAAAATAAAGTACCAAGCAAATTCCTGAGGCCCCTGAGTCCAGACCTTAGTGCCCGGGTAACATTTCTTTATCCACCCTAGACAAAAAGAAAACATGCTACCTTGAAGGGAAAGACCTAGTCTTGGCAGGATTCACCATCTGCTGACTAAAGAGCCCTTGGGCTTTGAATAAACATCAGAAGTAGCCAGGAAATAGTCACCACAGGCTTTGGGTGAGAATCAGCTGGCTTTACGTATGACCATGAGGGAGTGCCCACGTCACTCTTACCCCAACTCTAACAGCCAACTACAGAGAGTGAGGGAAGAAAGTGAGAGGCTTTCCCTGGTAATCCAGGGAATTCTCTTGTATCTTACCCAAGCTCACCAAGGCAGCACCAATTACTAGACTTGGGCACCCCACTGGTGATATAGCTGTGGTAACAAGAGACTTTGACTACAACACTTAATTCCATTTGAGTATCTGGAAAGCCTTCTCAAGAAGGACAGATTCTGGCTCAGCGCCTGTGGCTCAAGTGGCTAAAGTGCCAGCCACATACACCTTAGGTAGGTGTGTTCGAATCTAGCCCAGGCCACCAAACAACAATGACAGCTGCAACCAAAAAATAGCTGGGCGTTGTGGCGGGCACCTGTGGTCCCAGCTACTTGGGAGGCTGAGGCAGGAGACTCACTTAAGCCCAGGAGTTGGAGGTTGCTATGAGCTGTGATGCCATGGCACTCTACCCAGGGGGACAGCTTGAGGCTCTGTCTCAAAAAAAAAAAAAAGAAAAGAAAAAGAAGGACAGATTCAAACGAGCCCAGATCGTGAAGATGATGCCTGGTCATCAACAAACATCCAAGACCATAAAGTATATCCAGGAAGATGTGGCCACCAAATAAACTACATAAGGTCCAGTGACCAATCCCAGAGTGATGGAGATAGGTGACCTTTTAGACAAAGAATTCAAAATAGCTGTTCTGAAGAAGCTCAGTAAACTTTAAGATAACATAGAGAAGAAATCCAGAAGCCTATCAGAGAAATTTAACAAAAAGATTGAAATAATATATATATTAAAAAAAAGCAGACATTCTAGAGCTTTCAATTGACAAACTGAGAAATACATCAGAGTCTCTCAACATAGATTTGACCAAGCAGAAGAGAGAATTAGCGACTTTGGAGACAGGCTAGTTGTTAATATACAATCAGAAGAGAAGAAAGAAAAAAGAATAACAAAAATGTCTACAAGATCTAGAAAATAATATCAAACAAGCAAATCTAAGAGTTATTGACTTAAAGTGGTGATAGATTGAGGTAGAATGTTTATTCAAAGAAATAATAACAGAACTTTTCAAACCTAGGAAAAGATATAAATATTCAGGTACAAGAAGGTCATAGAACACCAAGCAGATTTAACCCAAAGCAAACTACCTCAAGGCATTTAATAAAGAAGTTTCCAAAGGTCACAAATAAAGAAAAGATTGTGAGGGGTGGGGGAGGAGGAAAGAAAAAAGAATAACATATAAAGGAACTCCAATATGCTTGGCAGCAGACTTCTCAGTAGTAACTTTGCAGGCCAGAAGAAAGTAGCATGACATATTCAAAGTGCTGAAGGAAAAGAACCTTAACCCTATAATAGCATATCCTCCAAAAATATCCTTCAAACATAAAGCAGAAATAAATACTTTATCAGACAAACAAAAGCATAGGGATTTCATTAACACCAGACCTGTCCTATAAGAAACTCCTAAAGGAGTTCTTCAACCTAAAAGAAAAGGAGGTTACTGAACAATAAGAAATCATCTGAAGCTCTACAGCTCACTGGTAACAGCAAGGACACAGATACAGAATACCCTATTGCTGTAATTGCAGTATATAAACCACTTACATATTGAATAGGAAGACTAAAAGACAAACATAAAAAATAACCAAACAACTTTTTGAGAGATAGATAGTATGAAAAGATACGGCAACCAAAAGTTTAAAAGTTGGGGGAGGTGTTGGAATTAAAGGATACAATTTCTGTTAGATTTATTTTTGCTTATTCATTTGTAAGCAGATTTGTCAAATGGTTAAACTAATTTGTTGTTGTTTTTTGGGTTTTGTTTTGTTTTGTTTTGTTTTGTTTTTGCAAGCCTCATGGCAACCTCAAATCAGAAAACCTACAACAGATACACCAAAAATGAAGAACAAGAAATTAGGGCAGTACCTGTGGCTCAAAGGAGTAGGGCGCTGGCCCCATATACCAGAGGTAGTGGGTTCAAACCCAGCCCCGGCCAAAAACTGCAAAAAAGAAAAACAAAAAATTAAAATGCACTACCAGAGAAAATCACTTTTAACAAAGGAAGATGGGAAGGAAGGAAGGACCACAAAACAATCAAAAATCAAATAACAACATGGTAGTAATAAGTCCTAACCTATCAATAATAACATTGACTGTGAGTGGATTAAACTCTCCAATCAAAGACATAGACTGGCTGAATGGAAAAATAACAAGAGCCAACTATATATATATATTTTTTTTGGGGGGGGGGTTTATTGAGACAGCCTCACTATGTCACACTGGGTAGAGTGATATCCTCACAGCAACCTCAAACTCTCGGGCTTAAGAGATTCTCTTACCTCAGCCTCCCAAGTAGCTGGGACTACAGGCGCCTGTCACAATGCCCAGCTAGTTTGTTGTTGTTGTTGCAGTTGTCATTATTATTCACCAGGTTCCAACCCCCCGCCCTTGGTGTATGTGGCCAGCACCCTAACCACTGAGCTACAGGCGCTGAGCCCCAACTATATGTTTCCTCTACAAGAAGCACACTTTACCTATAAAGACACATGTAGACTGAAAATAAAGGGATGGAAAAGACATTCCATACGAATGGAAGCCAAAAAAAGAATAGGAGTAGTTCTTCTATCGGATAAAATAGATTTTAAGATAAAAACTGTAAAAAGAGACAAAGAAAGTCACTATATAATGATAAAAGGGTCAATTCAGGAAGAGGTCATAGTAATTCTAAATATATATACACCCAACACTGGACCACCCAGATATATAAAGCAGATCTTATCAGAGCTAAAGAGAGAGACCTCAGAGGCGGTGTCTGTGGCTCAAAGGAGTAGGGTGCTGGCCCCATATGCCGGAGGTGGCGGGTTCAAACCCAGCCCCGGCCAAAAAAAGAGAGAGAGAGAGAGAGCTCAGTACAATCATTAGAGACTTCAACGATCCACTTTCAGTATTGGACAGATCATCTAGTCAGAAAATCAACAATGAAACATTGGATTTAATCTGTAATATAGACCAAATGACCTCATAGATATTTATAGAATGTTTTGTCTAATAGCTGCAGAATTTATCTTCTTCTCAGCTCCTGTATCATTTTCTCTTGTAAGATACAAGAGAATTCCCTGGATTACCAGGGAAAGCCTCTCACTTTCTTCCCTTCCTTACCTGTGTAGTTGACTGTTAGAATTTGGGTAGGAGTGATGTGGGCACTCCCTCATGGTCACCTATACTAGGTCATACTATGTAGACCACAAAACAAGTCTCAAAAAATTTTAAAAATTTGAAATCATACCAAGTATTTTCTCTGACCACCCTGGAATAAAATTAGAATCAGTAACAAGAAGAACATTAGAAAACATGCAAACACATGGAAATTAAACAATGTTCTCCTGATTGAACAGTGAGTCAATGAAGAAATTAAGAAGGAAGCAAAAAATATTTCTCAAAACAAAAGAAAATGAAACCACAACATACTAAAACTTATGGGATAAAGTCAAAGCAGTAAGGAGAGGAACCTTTATGGCAAAAGTGCTTACATCAAAAAACTAGAAAATCTTCAAATAAACAATTTTTTTTTTTGGAGACAGAGTCTCACTTTGTTGCCCCTGGTAGAGTGCCATGATGTCACAGCTCACAGCAACTTCAAACTCTTGGGTTCAAGAGGTTCTCTTGTCTCAGCCTCCCAAGTAGCTGGGGCTATAGGCACCTGTCCCAAAGCCCTGCTATTTTTAGAGATAAGGTCTTGTTGTGGTGCAGGCTGGTCTTGAACCCATGAGCTCAGGTAATCCACCTGCCTTGGCCTCCCAGCGTACTAGGATTACAGGTGTGAGCCACTGGATCTGCCCCAAATAAACAATTTAACAATGTATCTCAATGAGCTGGAAAAACAAGAGCAAACCAAACCCCACATTCATAGAAGAAAAATAATAAAGATCAGAGCAGAAATAAATGAAATTGAAACAAAAAAAATCAACAAAGGAAAAAGCTAGTTTTTTGAAAAAATAAACAAAATAGAAAAAGAGAACCCAAGTAAAATCAGAAATGAAAAAGACATTACAACTGATACTGTAGAAATAAAAAGGATAATTAGAGACTATTATCAGCAACTATATGCCAATAAATTGGAAAACCTAGAAGAAATGGGTAAATTCTTAGACACATAACAACCTACCAATATTGAACCAGGAAGAAATCCAAAATGAATTCAAAACCTGAATAAACCAATAAGTAATGAAACAGAAGCAGTAATAAAAAGTCTTCCATCAACGAAAATTCCAGGACCCACTGGCTTCACTGCTCAATTCTACCAAGCATTCAAAGAAGAACTAATACCTATCCAACCTAAACTATTTCAAAAAATTAAGGAGGAGTAGGGTGGACCCTCCCAAATTCATTCTACAATGCCTGTATCATTCTGTATCAAAACTAGACAAAGAAACAACAAAAAAGGAAATTATAGGCCAGTATCTTTGATGAACATAGATGCAAAAATCCTCAACAAAATTCTATCAATCTGAATTCAACAATAAATTTAAAAGATTATTCATCATGATCAAGTGGGATTCATGCCAGAGATACATGGGTGGTTCAACACATGCAAATCAATTTATGTGATATCAACAGAATAAAAAACAAGAACTATGTGATCATTTCAAATGATGTTGAAAAAGCATTTGATAAAATTCAACATCCTTTCATGATAAAAACTCTCAAAAAACTAAGAGTAGAAGGAACTTACGTCAACATGATAAAAGCTATTACCATACTGAATGGGGAAGAATGAAAGCCTTTCCTGTAAGGTCTGTAACAAGACAAGGATGCTCACTTTGACCACTGTTACTCAGTAGAATACTGGGAGTTCTAGCTAGAGCACTGAGACAGAGAAAGAAATAAAGACATTTAATGGAATGGAAGAAGTCAAATTATCCTTGTTAGCAGATGATGTGATCTTATGTCTAGAGCAGTAGTTCTCAACCTTCCCAATGCCATGACCCCTTAATACAGCTCCTCATGTTGTGGTGACCCCCAACCATAAAATTATTTTCATTGAAATAATTTCATGCACTTAAAATAATTTTTTGGTTGGGGGTCACCACAACATGAGGAACTGTATTGAAGGGTCACAGCATTAGGAAGGTTGAGAACCACTGGTCTAGAGAAACCTAAAGACTCCACCCCAAAACTATTCAAACTCAATAAAGTTGCAGGATACAGAATCAAAATCAAAATACAAAAATCAGTGCATTTTCATATGCCAACAGTTAACAATCTGAAAAAGAAACTGAGACATTAATCTCATTTATAATAAAATATAAAATACCTAGGAATAAATTAAACCAAAAAGAAGTAAAAAATCTCAGTAATAAAAACTATAAAACATTGATGAACAAAGTTTAGGAGGACAAAAAAATGGAAAGATAATTAATGCTCACGGATTGCAAGAATCAATATTGCTAAAATGTCCATACTACCCAAAGCAATCCACACAGTCAGTGCAATCTCCATCACAATATAAAATTCTTCACATAAATTGAAAATATAATCCAAAAATGTATATATAACAACAACAACAAAAAAAATCAGAATAGTCAAAGCCAGCCTGAGCAAAAAGAACAAAATTGGAGGAATCATATTGGCTGACTTGAGGTTATACTGCAGAGCTGCAATAAGCAAAACAGCATGGTACTGGCATAAAAACAGACACACGGAATGATGGAATAGAGAACACAGAAATAAATACACTAATCTGTAGTGAACTTATCTTCAACAGAGGTATGAAGAACATACAGTGGGGAAAGGACAGTCTCTTCAATAAATGATGCTAGGAAAGCAGTCATACATCCATATATAGAAGAATAAAACTAGACCCCTATCTCTTACCATATACAAACATTTAAGCACAATGGATTCAAGACTTAAATCTAAGACCTGAAACTGAAACTACTAAAGGAAAACATGGGGAAATGCTTTAGGACATTGGTCTAGGCAAGGGTCTCTCTCTCTCTCTCTCTGTCTCCCTCCCTCCCTACTTCCCTCTCTCCCTCCCTTTTAGGATTTCTTGATTAATACCCCCAAAGCACAGGAAATCAAAGCAAAATTGGACAAATGGAATCACATCAAACTAAAAAGCTTCTGCACAGCAAAGGAAACAAAAAAAAATGAAGAGACAAGCCACAAGATGGGAGAAAATATCTGCAAACTACCCATCTGACAAGGGATGAATAACTAGAATAGATAAGGGAATTCCAACAACTCAATAGAAAAAAAGTCAAATAAACCAATTAAAAACTGGGCAAAGGACCTGAATAAACATTTCTCAAAAGAAGACATACAAATGGCCAACAAGCACATGGAAAAAATACTCAACATTATTGGTCATCAGAGAAATGCAAATCAAAACTGTAAATGAGATATCATCTCACCCCAGCTAAAATGGCTTTTATCAGAAAGACAGGTAATAAATGCTGGTGAGAATGTGGAAAAGGGGAACCCTCATACACTGTTGGTGGGAGTATAAATTAATGGTACCACTAAGGAGAATATCAGGGAATTTCCTTAGAAACTGAAAGTAGAACTGCCATATGCTTTAGCAATTCCACTACTGGGTACATATCCAAAAAAATGGAAATCAGCATATCAAAGAGATGTCTCCATCCCCATGTTTACTGCAGCACTACTTACAATAGCCAAAATATAGAATTAACCCAAATATCCATCAATGGATGAATGGGTTAAAAAAGTGTGGCACATATATTCAAAATGGAATATTTTATAGCCACAGAAAAGAATAAAATATTGTCATCTGCAGCAACATGGATGGAACTAGAAGTCATGTTAAGTGTAATAAGCCAGGCCCCAGAAAGACAAATATTACACGTTCTTGCTCATATTTGGGAGTTAAAAAAGTGGCTCCGATGAAGACAAAGCGTAGATTGGTCCTCCCAGCAGAGAGGGAGGGATGATTAATGCATACAAATCTACTGTTTGATAGAAGAAATAAGATTGAATATTTGATAGATTAAACAGTAAGAGCCCAAAGAAAGGAAGGAAGACATTTCAGTTTTCTATTGCTACATAACAAATATCCCAAACTTAACAACGATTTTATTTGGGGGCTCATAGATTTGAGCAGAGCTCAACTGGGAAATTTTTCTGTCCCACATATCATATGGTGGTTAATTTTCAGGTTTAGTGGTAGATGGGTTAGTCTGTAAAGACCAAGATTGCTTTATTTAATGTGTCTGAGAAGGGTGGTCTCAGCTGAGAATGTCAATGAAAGCACCTATAGGTGGTCTTTCCAGGGAAGTCTCAGGGTGACTGGCTGCCTTGCATGATGGTTCAGATTTCAGAGATGTCAAAGTTCCAAGTGTCCTGGAAAAAGATTGCAGAATGTCACTTCTCATCAGTTCTATGGGTCAAACAAGTCACTGGCCTTCCTGACTCAGCCCAGACTCAAAGGGAGGGGAATTAGCATGTAACCTCTTGCTAAGAGGAGTATCAAAAATTTAAAGTCATTTTTATTTCTTTTATTTTTTTGAGATGGGGTCTTGCCCAGACTGTTCTCAAACTCTTAGACTCAGGTAATCCTCCTGTCTTAGCCTCCCAAGTAGCTGGGAATTTAGGCACACACCATTTAACCCAGTTTGGGACTATAGGCATGTGCCACTATAGCCAGCATATGGTCAAAGCTTGTTCATGTCTCAGGCCATCCCACCCATTGCTCATTTTAATCTGCTACTATGAAAGGAATGTATTGTATAAGATCAGAGAACTTATAAAAGGCTTGCCTTGGACATAAAGAGAGACCACTGCTAAACTTTGGAGTACTCAGAACTCTGTCCTTAGCATTTCTCTCTATATGCTGTCTCCCTAGGGGATCTCATTTAGTCCTTTTGTTTCAAAGAACTTTATATATTAATGACTTTCAGATTTATATCATTAGACCTAACCTCTTGCCTAAGCTCCAGTCTTATATATCCCACTGCCTACTCAACATATTCACTTGAATGTCCAATAAGTATCTTAAATTTAATGTGACCAAACCTATACTACTGAATTTCTGTCTCACCCCATGTCTACTTTCCCTCAGCCTTCCCTGTCCAAGTAATTGACACAAGTACATTTATTCCATCAGTATTTACTTCCAGTTCATCAATAGGTCTCACTGGCTCCAAGTTCTAGAATATATCCTGAACCTAACTACTTCTTTCCATCTCTTCTCATCTAAGTCAGTGCCACCATCACCTCTTACTGATCTTCCTGCTGCACTCTTGATCCCTCAAAGCCCTTCCTCCATCCATACAGCAGCCAGAGTAATCCTTCCTTCCTTCCTTCCTTCCTTTGTAGACAAAGTCTCACTCTGTCACCCTGGGTAGAGTGCCATAGCATCATAGCTCACAAAAACCTCAAACTCTTGGGCTCAAGCAATCCTCTTGCCTCAGTCTCCTGAGTAGCTGGGACTACAGGTGTGTGCCACTGTGCCCGGCTGGTTTTTCTATTTTTTAATAGAGATGAGTTCTTGCTCTTACTCAGGCTGATCTTGAATTGAGCTCAAGCTATCCACCCACCTCTGCCTCCCAGAGTGCTAGGATTATAGACCTGAGCCACCATGCCTGGCCCAGAGTAATCTTTCTAAAGTGCAAATCAAAGAACATAATTTACGTGCTTCAAATTCTCTAAAGACTTCCCATTGCAATCAGAATTGCCTATAAACTTCTCATCAAGGTCTATGAGGCTCTTCAAGTCCTGCCCTGTCTGCCTCTGGCCTCATCTCCCTCAACTCTCTTCCCCTTGTTCGATGAGCTTCATTCACTCCGACCTTCTTTCTGTCCCATGAATGCACACAGCTTGTTCATGTCTCAGACCATCCCACCCATTGCTCATTCTGGTTGAAAAGGACCCCTGGATCTTCATTTACTTTCTCCTTTTTGTCATTTAGGTGACAAAAAGTGACTCAGTTATCACTTTGTCAAAGAGGCCTTCCCTGACCACCACAGCTAGAGTAATATTACATCTCCTTAGGTCACCTGCCTCACATTACCCTGTTATACCTTCTTTATAACATTTGTCAGCATCTTAAGTTCTTACCCTTTTCTTTTTTATATGTTTATTGCCCATGATTTCTCACTACAATATAAACTCCTTGGGGGGCTCTATTACTGTCCATCTTATTCACAGCTGATTCTCCAGTACCATGAACAATGTAGGCCACAAAATAGATACACAATGATGGGTTTGTTTAAATTGGATATTTCTTTATTCTGCAAGGAGGTTGAAGGATGGTGGGGGGAGGAAAACTCTTTTCTCTGTGATTTGGGACATGAAGTGTTTAGCTGACAGTGAGCAACAAATGGAACAGGGTTTTCAGAAGGGTGATGACTCATTCTGGACTCTCTTTGTTCCAAAGTTGTGTTTCTGAAAAATCAATAGTTGAAAGTTTTTTATTTTTTTTATTTTTATTTTTTTTGAAACAGAGCCTCAAGCTATTCCCCTGGGTAGAGTGCCATGGCTTAACAGCTCATAGCAACCTCCAACTCCTGGGCTCAAGCGAGTCTCCTGCCTCCACCTCCCAAGTAGCTGGGACCACAGGCGCCCGCCACAACGCCCAGCCACTTTTTGGTTGCACCCATCATTGTTGTTTGGCAGGCCCGGGCTGGGGATTCAAACCCGCCACCTTTAGGTGTAGGTGGCTGGCGCCTTAGCCGATTGAGCCACAGGCGCTGAGCCAGGAGAATCTCTTAAGCCTGAGTGTTTGAGATTGCTGTGAGCTATGATAACACCACTATACCCAAGCCAGGGCAGTCTCCAAAAAAATTAAAAAAAAATCCCAAAAAGCAGAAAGATAGTTTTTGCAAACCATAAATCCTTTTAAATAAACCAAAACATTCTGAAGTATAGCCAACAATAGCCAATTCTAAATGCAGAATACATTTAGATTATGTTTTACATCCTAATTATCTTTAAACAGATGGGTCTATTGCCTTTTGCATTGCTTGAAGTGCTTGCCAGATGATATTCAAGATAGTCCCAAGGATTACTGCCTGCAGAGTATTGCATATGGTGGCCACCCTGGAATAATCTGGCTATTGAAAAAATGCATTTGCAGTGATAGCAAGTTCCATACCACATGGCTTTTAATGTTCCTCATATTGGTTAATGTCTGATGATCCTTTCCCATAGTTACCCAAATTCAAAATCCAAAATCTATTCAATGTTTTCCCTTGTTTAACAAAAAAATGACTGCCTCTTCTTTTTCTCTTTCCTGAGTAGCTGTGGTTTATAGGTGCATGCCATCGCACCTGGCAACAACATGATTATCTTTCGTGTCTCCTTCTTCCTCATTTTCATTATTACTTATTTAGTTCTAGGACCTATTTTTTCTGACTTGGACTTTGGTATTCGCCTCTTATTGGTCTATGTCCTCGCCTGTGGATCTCGCCTGTGGATCTCTCCGCTTGGTTCCACATTTCTCACTGGGACAGATGAGCACTAACAATATGTCCCTGATTATACCACTTTCCTGATCAAAAAATCCTACTACATTCAAAATAAAACCCAAACTCCTCAGCCCTGAAGTCCTTCCTTGATTGGGCCCCAGTGTAGCTTTGCTTCTTATACTTGAATCTGTTACCAAATAACATTTTTTCTGTTCACTAATCTACCTCCACACCTTTGCACATGCTATTCCCTCCTTCTGAGTCTCCAAATATCCAAGTTTCACCAGCCTTTGAAGCACAGATCAAATCATTCCTTCTCCAGGGTTTCTTCATTTCCTGCATATAGTAAGTTCCCTTTCTTCTTATTTATCTCCCCATTACAAGATAAGCTTGTGGGGAGAGAAACTGAATGAATTCATCTTTTTGTCTGCGTAAGTATTAAGCCTCACAGGTAGCTGACATTAAACTGACATAGGCTGATCATGAGAAGAGTAAGACAGCTCTGAGGTCTTATTTCTAAACAATCTTTCATAGATACGATGACTCCTTATAGAAAGATGTTCCTAATGTATTAAAGTGAACTAAAGCTAGTTCCAAAAATAGGATGAACAATCTAATTCATCCTGTTTGTATAGATTATAAATTTATCCATGTAGCATTCATTTCTACAGCAACAATGCATACTCAACATATTAGGATGATTATCTCTAGTTAGCAAGATTAAAGGAGGTTTGCTTTCTTTGTGCTTTTCTGCACTATTCTAATTTTCCACAAGAACATAAATTTCACTTGTAAGCAGAAAAACAATTAAAAAGTAAAAGCAGTTTGACTTGTAAGTCCCGTGTGAGGTAGAAACCCCCAAGGAGATCCTTGGATTTGAAGATGGCATACAATGCCTTAATTAATTCTGGAAACCTGGAATTGGAGCAGTCCACTCATGGTCTCTCAGCAGTGAGAGGAGTCCTTCCCATTTCCAGACAACTGGAAGAACAGGAAGATACATGGAGTTGGAATGAGGGCTTTCTGAGACCATTCTCGTGATTGGGCCAGAAACATCGCCAAAGAGAGTGATCATCTTAAGGTTCACAGTAGAAAGACTCCTGCGTGCCTGGATAAGGCCATGTAGCCATGTGGGAAAAAGAGTGTCCAGATTCTGTACTGTGATAGCAAAGGACACATAGGATCCCCTAGCTATCGTTGTTGGATACAATCACTAAATGTTGCAAAGAGGCACATGTTACCAGTGTGACCTATTGGAAATTAGCTGCTGGGTAAAACAGAGACAGGATCTCAATGGTAATCACAAGGTTTCCTATTCCTCTAAATCTACCAAATATTGTAACAACCAACAGATTATTTTGGTCAATAAGACCTCTGGAGTTATTAGCAAGTATGTTCAGTCACTGTCCATTTCAAAAGAAAGAGGGAGCCACGGAGTTTAATAAATCTGGAAAACTGTTCTTAAAACTCTAAGAACAAAATGTTTTCTTTTCCCCCAAAGAGAGACAGCAACAACAAAATAATTACTTTATGGCAAAAAATTGTAACTAGCACCATGTGCCCCCATGGCATATTACCTGCTTATACTCAGCAATGATGGCTGTTGTCTTCTTTATTTCATATTCTGCCTTCTCTAGCTGTTTTCTGAAGACTTCTTTTAGCTGGAAAGAATGAGAAACATCAAGATTCAGACAAAATCTTTTTTTTTCTTTTTGAGACAGAGCCTCAAGCTATCCCCCTGGGTAGAGTGCTGTGGCATCGCAGCTCATAGCAACCTCCAACTCCTGGGCTCAAGTGAGTCTCCTGCCTCAGCCTCCCAAGTAGCTGGGACCACAGGCATCGGCCACAAAGCCCGGCTATTTTTTGGTTGCAGCCATCATTGTTGTTTGGCAGGCCCGGGCTGGATTCAAACCCGCCACCTTAGGTTTATGTGTCTGGTGCCTTAGCCACTTGAGCCACAGGCGCCGAGCCTCAGACAAAATCTTAATGAATTTTCACAAACATCTCTATAAGTTGGCCTGATTCACAGTCAATAACAATGGTAACAACTATATATATTTTCTTCACTGAAACTACATATTGATAATTTGAAAAAACCCAATCATCTCCAGAGACCTGGAAATCCTACTTTCTTTCCAGTAAAAGTATAAGATATGTGAGTAAATGTATTCTAAAACTGCTTATGTTTGCTTTTTCCAAACATTTTGCTAAATAAGTGTCCATTCAGATGTTACTTTCAGCCTTACTAGAGCCTAAAACAAAATATCAAGGCAACAACACTGCATGCTACATTTGTTACTCTTGATGCTGTATTATAAATTACTGAAAAAGACATTGGCAGAGTTCCTATTCATAGTCCTTTACTGCTGCTGTTACCTCTCTGATGGCAGGAACAAAGAGGCTTTGGAAACTAGAGTCAAAGAAGATGGAGAAGGGTAAGAGCTCTTGAGAAGGATGAGAGATTCAAGGACTAAAGAAATAGTGCCTTTAGAAGTTAAAGTAATACATTCTGCAAGTACTTATTATTATCCCTGAAAAGCTGAATTATGAATGTTATAAAATTTTCAATTCTGTGGTCTATTTGGGACAAACTTAATCTTTAAGTATATAATCAGAATAAAGACATACACTCTGCACCAAAGCATCCCAAATTCCTAATAGAGTATGCTTTGTGCTTGTTAATTGAGATATTATTGCAATTTATAACTGGGCTCCTTATCATTAGAAGATTTCTGAACTTTTTCATATCTTCCAGATTCTAAAATTTTAAAGCAATTCAGAGCTTATACTGACTTACTGATTCAACCTTAATTGTTTACATTAATCTCTCTCTTTTTTTTGAGACAGAGTCTTACTATGTCACCCTTGGTAGAATGCTGTAGCATCAGAGCTCACAGCAACCTTAAACTTTTGGGCTTAAGCGATTCTCTTGCCTTAGCCTCCCAAGTAGTAGCTGGGATTACAGGTCCCTGCCACAATGCCTGGCTATTTTTTTGTTGTAGTTGTCATTGTTGTTTAGCAGGCCCAGGCTGGGTTTGAACCTTCCAGCCCTAGTGTATGTGGCTGGCAGTCTACCCACTGAGCTATAGCTACAGGCGCCAAGCCTAATCTCTATTCTTGATCTGATATAATTTGAGGACATAAAAAATACATTCCTGTGTTAAGGTTCCAGTGACTTTAGGACAGACTTAGAGAGCTGAGAGGCTTTGAGCAAGTGCCACTAAATTTCTCTAAGCCATAGTTCGTTCATCTGAGAATAATTTCTATCTCACGAGGGTACCACAATGACTAGAACAGGTTATACACACAGAGCAGGGAGAGGGAACGCAAAGCGTCTTGTTCTTGCCATATACTAGGAGAGTTCTCAAGTGTCACATTTTAGGGATTATTAACCAAGGGCTAATATATGTCTATAGAACCCACAGGACAGGTAGAGCATGGGTTAAATTTATTCACCAAAAATTATATTCCTTACCTAAAGTACTAAAGTGGCCCAGAGAAAGCAGGAGGTAATGAAAAAACAAAACCCATCAAGAGGCCTAATAATCTACAAAGTAGGTAATCAGAACCTAAAAAATTTTGAGGTTAAAAAAAAAATACCAAAAGACTCATTTAATCGGATTCCAAGGGAAAAATATTATGGAACACTTTTTGAAAATCCTTGAAGGTGCTAAATGACACATCCCTCTATGTGTAAATTTACTGGAACTTTTTTAGGGTTGCTTGGATATAGGTCTTTGAAATCTTTTATGCTTTGCTTTATTTTTAGTATTACTGATATCTCAGAATGACACTTATTAGAATAAGTTAACCATGATTTAAGAAGTTGTCTCACATTGTAAGTTAGTGATATTAGTAAAATTCAGACAAGTTCTTGGCAGGAGACTTTAATTGTTTGTGAAGAAAATGGAACCCATAAGCTAATCTGTATCATCCTTGCGGCCAGGACTGACGGAAGTGAGGACAGCCTGCTCTTCCCTAATGAAGATAGAGCTTCACCTCCGTAGGTGGAGGCCTCTCTGCTCCTAACCTGTACCCCTTTGAAATAGTGGTATCTTTTAGCTTATTAGCCTTACAGCTCACGTGAAGAGTGTAGGGTACTTATTTCAAGGCTGGTTCTCAAAGGGTTTCTTTCTATTCCCCCTGGTTAAGGTTTGAGAGCTTTGCCAGGAATGCTGACACTCCTTCAGCCATGAATCAGGAAAATGAAGCCTGAGTGATGGAGGCAGAGGCTGTGTGGCAACTCCCAGCTAAGATCTCCATAGGCTCTCCACTTAACAATGCTCATAAACGACTTCAGACAAGTCAATTATCTTGGAGATATGACACAAAATTTGCAGATTCGTCAAAGCTCTTGGATCATAATTTCAAATTACTAAACTTAGAGAAAATTCAACACTCTTGCTAGACATCTCAGTAAAGGCAAATTCCTAAAAGCTGTTCAAGGGTAGAAATACTGCTTCCTCTTCTTACACCCTTCAGAAGAAATGTCAAAAATGTCAAACAAAAATGTTGAGTGAGTAGACTCAACAATTTACATTTACTGCTTCAACATCACCCTTGATTTAAAATAAGTTTAATTTTACTTCTTTGTTATAATATTAGTCAATTCCCTACCAATGTAGCTGTGTAGAGAAAAAGCTCACGTGTGCCCTTTACCTGGGCAGTCTCTTCCTCTTGCTTCCTCTTCTCTTCTTCGGTCTCCACCAGCCTCTGCTTGGTCAGAAGGAGCTCCTTATTCAACACATCTGCCTTGTCTTCCGCCTGCAAATCAGCACACGTCAACAGACATTTAAAAGCAAGGACAGTGGATATACTTTCTCTAATTCTATCTCCAGTTATTGTTCCAAAATAACTGCAAGCCATTCTTCTTCCTAGCTCACCTGGGGGTGCTGGCTTTCACTGAATGCCAACCATGTGCCAGGCACTTGGCAGGCATTATTTCTAATCTTCACAACAACAATACTTTTGCAGATGGCAGTGAGGTTTAGAGGATCAAATAAACTGTCTGGGGCCACACATTTAATATCAGAGTCATGATACGAATTCAGATTTGAATAACGTCGAAGCCCACACTCTAAATGCTTTTTAAACATGTTTAGATGTTACAACAGCATCACGCTATGCAGATGGACCTAATGAAGGGACAGAGCCTCGCAGAGAAGCTTCTCATTGGTGGTGTGTGGGGCTGGATTCAGGAAGGAGGAGGGACAGGCTTATCTGTGGATACTAGGTGAGAAATTCAGGGCCATGAACACAGGTGAGTATAGTAAGGAGAAATTAAGACTGAAACCCTGTGATAGAGCAAGCCAAGAGGAAAAGTGAAATATAGACTGGGAATCCAGGAAGAAAAGACCAAAGGAACTCAAAGAGGGCAGTCTGGTTCTAACTTGGACACAGAGCCACAATTAACTATGAAAGCGCTGTGAGTACATTTCACGTAGCTAATGTCTATTTTCTACTCTGAGGCTCTCTCGTCATCCTTAGGCCTCAGCTCCAAGTTCACATTGCACTAAAGCATGCCCTGAGCTTCTCCACTCACCCTACCTAAATTAGCTCCCCCATCTGCACCTTTCATATTTCCCTTAATAGCATGGCTTGGACATAGTATAAATGTGATTGATTTGTCCTGCCTCCTAGACTTTAAGCTCCAGGAGGCAGGAATCCTAGGTTTCTTGTTCTCTAAATCCCCAACACCATGCTCAATGCCAAGTACGGAGCACAGGATCTGTATGTATTTGGTTAATGAGTGGATGTAGCTAAGTCGCTGTAGAAGCAGACTGTGGAGTGAAGGAAACAGAGGGCCATAGGAGGATCAGCAGAGAAAACCCAGATGCAGAGGAGAGGCACTTATTTGAAGAAGCTGTCCCTGGCTGAGAGCAGCAAAACTACATCCCCGTAATGGTAAAAACTGGCCAGGTGGCCTTCTGTCAGTACTCTGTCCTCTTCTTCCCATTTCCAGATGGTCAGGCTAGCACAGTGGGCTGAGGACTGGCCAAGTGGCCTCTATCTGTATTCTGCCGTATCTCCCGCACATCCAGATGGCCAGGCCAGCACAGTCTTCTGGCGACTGCAGAGAAACTGCATTCCAGCTGCTTTGTTCTCGTTGTCTTCTAGCTCCTGATGGCCCATGCCCAATGGTCAGAGCCCTATTTGCAGCTCATTTGGAACTGTTAAATAGCCAAGGTGACAAAGTCTCTTAAAGTCTTTAAGACTCTAAAATTTGTACTTATGAATATGATTTTAGGGGAGGCAATCTACATAGGAAATGAACATATTAAAATTAGAGGTAGACATCCAATATATACATGTATATTGCAAGTTAAGTTTTCATAAATCGGAAGATCTCTAGATCTGCAAGCCAGATGCCTGAGGTTGTTACCCACAAAGCAAGGAGACTCCTCTGAAAGTCTCTGGCAGATGGTCATATAGCATTTGGAGAGCAGCTGTACTGATTATTTCAATGTTCTTAAAAACTAACCAAATCGGCTCGGTGCCTGTGGCTCAATCGGCTAGGGCGCCATCCACATACACCTAAGGTGGCGGGTTCGAATCCCCAGCCCGGGCCCGCCAAACGACAATGATGGCTGCAACCAAAAAATGGCTGGGCGTTGTGGCAGGCGCCTGTGGTCCCAGCTGCTTGGGAGGCTGAGGCAGGAGACTCGCTTGAGCTCAGGAGTTGGAGGTTGCTATGAGCTGTGATGCCATGGCACTCTACCCAGGGGGATAGCTTGAGGCTCC
>CAUYQV010181831.1:0-16452 GCA_963574575.1 Galagoides demidoff
AACTATAACTGAGAAAATGACATGAAGGCTGTGTTGATCAGTTTGATGGAAGTATTTCGGATTGCATGTGAAAACCCCACACTGTACCCCAGAAGTGCATTAATGTACATAGTTACCATTCAATAAAATTAAAAAAAAATAGCCAGAATTGGGTAGTGCCTGTGGCTCAAAGGAGTGGGGTGCTGGCCCCATATGCCGGAGGTGGTGGGTTCAAACCCAGCCCTGGCCAAAAACTGCAAAAAAAAAAAAAAAAAAAACAGCCAGAACTCATCTCTTTTCCTAAGAGCACATGGTCCATTTTTTTTCTCCATCCTTTTTCTTACTACTCTCCTTAAGCCTCAACCTGTGACCAATGAAAATACATCCTGCATATCAGATATTTACATTACGATTCATAACAGTAACAAAATTACAGTTACGAAGTAGCAATGAAAATAATTTTATGGTTGGGGGTCACCACAACATGAGAAACTGTATTAAAGGCTGGTGGCACTAGGAAGGTTGAGAACCACTGCCTTAAGCTCTTCAACAAACACAATGATGACTCATTAAACCCCTTGACTGAAAATTCCTTGTCCTCCTCAATTTCCATTCAACACACTATTCCTCTTCACTAAGACTTGAAATCACTTAAGTCCTCCCATAGATTCTATCCCAGTGGCCGCTCTGGTTTGTACTTGACAATGCTAGTCAGAAATTTCATTACTTAACTATTTTCAACATTGCTCTTGAATTACAAAAGCTTAAGAAATAGGACTTTAAGATCATATTCTTCTGGCTCGCCTGTGGCTCAAGTAACTAAGGCACCAGCCACATCTACCTGAGCTACTGGGTTTGAATCCATCCCAGGCCCGCCAAACAACAATGAAGGCTGCAACAAAAAATAGCTGGGCGTTGTGGTGGGCGCCTGTGGTCCCAGCTACTTGGGAGGCGGAAGCAGGAGACTTGCTTGAGCCCAGGAGTTGGAGGTTGCTGTGAGCTGTGATGCCACAGCACTCTCCCCAGGGTGACAGCTTGGGGCCATCTCAAAAAAAAAAAAAAAATCATACTCTTCTCCCCTATCCTTTTGATTTGAAATCTTTCTTCATTTTTTGACCTTCTTGATTTAATGTTGTAAAAGTTCTTGGGGACTGGGTGGCGCCTGTGGCTCAGTGAGTAGGGCGCTGGCCCCATAAACCAAGGGTGGCTGGTTCGAACCCAGCCCAGCCAAACTACAACAAAAAAATAGCCAGACATTGTGGTGGGTCCCTGTAGTCCCAGCTACTTGGGAGGCTGAGGCAAGAGAATTGCCTAAGCCCAAGAGCTGGTGGCTGCTATGAGCTGTGACGCCACAGCACCCTACTAAGGGTGACAAAGTGAGACTCTGTCTCTTAAAAAAAAAAAAAAAGGTTCAGTGCCTGTAGTTCAAGCAGCTAAGGCACCAGCCACATACAACAGAGCTGGCAGTTCGAATCCAGCCCAGGCCTGCCAAACAACAATGATAGCTACAACCAAAAAATAGCCAAGTGGCAGGCACCTGTAGTCCCGGCTACTTGGGAGGCTGAGGCAAGAGAATTGCTTAATCCCAGGAGTTGGGTTGCTGTGAGCTCTATGATGCCACAGCACTCTACTCAGGGCAACAGCTTGAGGCTCTGTCTCAAAAAAAAAAAAAAAAAAAAAAAAAAGATGGTAACAATTGGATAATTTCATTTCCTTAGAGATGAGAAAAGCTAAAGTAAAAGAACTAAAGACAGGGTGGGCACTGTGGCTCACACCTAGAATCCTAGCACTCTGGGAGGCTGAGGCAGGTGGACTGCTTGAGCTCAGGCTTTTGAAACCAGCCTGAGCAAGAGCAAGACCCCCATCTCTACTAAAAACAGAAAAACTGAGCCAAGAGTTTGAGGTTGCTATGAACTATGATGCCATGTATACATAAAAGGGTTCATAATAAACCAGTGTACCTCTTGTTTTTTCTGGGGTTTTCCTTCCTCATTTTTCTCTCCTTTTTTGCTTTACTTAATACTCTATTTTCCAAAATATACTTAGTGAAATACTTTGTTGTGATATTATAAATATTTCTTTATACAAATACTGCCATGTTTAAGGCCAGGTGCAGTGGCTCACACCTATAATCCTAGCACTTTGGGAGGCTGAGGTGAGTGGATCACCTGAGCTCAAGAGTTCAAGACCAGCCTGATCAAGAGCAAGACCCTGCTCGATACCTATGCCTCAAGTGGCTAAGGCGCCAGCCACATACACCTAAGGTGGTGGGTTCGAATCCAGCCCAGGCCCACCAAAGCAACAATGACAGCTACAACCAAAAAAACAGCTGGGCGTTGTGGCGGGCGCCTCTGGTCCCAGCTACATGGGAGGCAGAGGCAGGAGACTCGCTTGAGCCCAGGAGTTGGAGGTTGCTGTGAGCTGTGATGCCACAGCACTCTACCCAGGGGGACAGCTTGAGGCTCCTGTCTCAAAAAAAAAAAAAAAAGAGCAAGACCCCGTCTCTAAAAAATAGCTGGGTGTCCATGGCGGGAGCCTATAGTCCCAGCTACTTGGGAGGCTGAAGCAAGAGGACTGCTTGAGCCCAAGAGTTTGAGGTTACTGTGAGCTATGATACCATGGCACTATACTAATGGTGACAAAGTAAGACAATGTCTCAAAAAAAAACAAAACAAAACAAATACCACCAACTTTAAAAATATGGCCCCAGAATTTTTAGTTTTCCCTGCCCAAACCACTCTGTTCTCTCTCTCTGTGGAGACATAGTCTCTTTAATTCCTTAATTCCTTAATTCCTCCAAATTCCAGGTAAAAAATTCGAACATGTTTCTTTTTCCTTCTGTCTTTTTGTGTTTTTGAGAAAGTCTTTGTCACCCTGGGTAGAATGCCATGGTATCATAGCTCACAGGAACCTCAAATTCCTGGGCTCAAGCAATCCTCTTGCCTCAGCCTCCCAAGCAGTTGGGACTACAGGCGCCCACCACAACTCCTGGGTATTTTTCTTAGAGGCAGGTCTGTAACTTATAAATTCAAGCAATCCACCCACCTTGGCCTCCCAGACTGCTAGAATTATAGGCATGAGCCACTGTGCCCAGCAGTACATAAAGATTTTTTTTCAATTATTTTTTCCATTTACTAACTGAAGAAACTCTCTGTTCAAATTAGAACTGATGACAGCTCCATTTCCTTCTCAAAACCATCACTTTGAATTAGAGAGGAAAATGAACAAATGAGGGCAGCGACATGAAGTATGAGGTAGCAAAGGGGAAGGACGTACACCTTCTCTCTAATGGCCATTTCTCATTGGACAACCTAGGTCAGATTCTATCCAGTATAAGATACTTTGGTAATTGTGTCCAGAAAACTCTGTTCAGAAAACAGAGTACTACACTGCTTGAATAACCCAACTCATCAAGGAAAGGTGAACCAACCTTCAGTTCAGCTCTTAAACAGAAAATTGATCCCCGCTCTGCATTGCCACCCCAACAGACAGGCACTCAGGTATTTAAAAAACACTTAAACCCTATCACCTGGTATGTGTATCCCAATAGATGCAGAAAAACAATTTGACAAAATCTAAACTTTCATGTAAAAAAAAAAAACCTACTAAAAAAAACTACAAAAAAAAGGGAACTTTATCAACTTGTTGGAATATCTACAAAAACCCATAGTTTAAATCATATTTGAAGGCAAAAAATGGAATGCTTTCATTCTTTAAGAACTCAGGGGCCACACCTATAGCTCAGTGGGTAGGGCGCCAGCCTCACATGCAGAGGGTGGTGGGTTCTAGCCCCAGCCCCAGCCAAACTGCAACAAAAAAATAGCCAGGCATTATGGCAGGTGCCTGTAGTCCCAGCTACTTGGGAGGCTGAGGCAAGAGAATCACTTGAGCCCAAGGAGTGTGAGGTTGCTGGGAGCTGTGATGCCACAGCATTCTACCAAGGGTAATATAGTGAGACTCTTTCTCAAAAAAAAAAAAAAAAAAAGAAAAGAAACATTTTTTGATAAAAAAAAAAAAAGAAAAGAAAAATTGAAATTGAGAGAATATCTGATGTCTATATTAACTGAGAAAAAACTGACTTTTTGCTAAAAAGTTTAGGGCTGAAATAAAGATAAACTCAAAGGCTCGGCGCCTGTGGTCCCAGCTACTTGGGAGGCGGAGGCAGGAGACTCGCTTGAGCCCAGGAGTTGGAGGTTGCTATGAGCTGTGATGCCATGGCATTCTACTCCAGGGGGATAGTTTGAGGCTCCATCTCAAAAAAAAAAAAATAATAATAATAATAAATAGTAAGGAGAAAACTAAAGCTGAAAGGGGTGGTTAAGAGGTTTTGCGTGAGCATTGCAGCTGTAGATTGGGTGGCCAGTGACGGCCTCCCTGAGAAGGTGAAATGTGAGGGAGACCCAAAGAGAAGAGGGAGGGAGTCACGCAGATACCTGTGAGAACACCAGAAGGAAGGACTAGGAAGCGGAAAGGAAGTGGGAAGGCCCTGAGGCCCAAGGGAGAGTACTGGACTGGTTGAGCAACAGGAGGGAGAGCGGCTACACAAAATGGAAGGTGAGTGATGATGGGATTTGGGGTCAGAGAGGTAAAAGGAGTGGGGAGGAGGAAGTCAAAGAGCCTAGGCTCGCAGGCGTCCTCCAATTACAGCCCTCAGGCCACAGGCGGCCACCTAGGACAGTTATCTGGCCCGCCTGGTGTTTTTGCTGCCGCTGCCTGTCCTGCTCAGCAGCCCACTCCTCCCGGGGCCGCAGTCCAGCCCTCCAACAGTCTGAGGGACAGTGAACTGGCCCCCTGTTTAAAAAGTTTGAGGACCCCTGGCCTAGGGGCTTGGTTTTACTCTAAGTGATCAGCAGCCATTGGAGTAACAAGATCGTTCTTGCTGTTGTGTCAGGAATAGACTATAAAGAAGCAAGAGAGGAAGTAAGGAGACCCTATAAGAAACTATTGCAATAATCTAGGTGAGCGAATAATGGTAGCTGGGACGAGGATGGTTGTTGTGAAGGTAGTGAGAAATGATGGGATTCTGGACATATTTTGTAGGTGACCCCGTGGTGTGCTGGTGAAGCTTTAACAACGGGCTCTTGGAGTGGGAGGTAGGGGAGGGCTGAGTTGTAATGGTTGATTTCAAGCTGCCAACAGCAGGTCAAGTGGCTTGTAAGATTTCTTTCTTTCTTTTTAATTTAAGAATTGACTCTTGTGAGCCTATAAAAGCCAGCTTCAGCACACGCCTGGGCAGACCTAACCCTGCTACTTGGTATTTTGAGAGGTGAATGAAAGAGAACGAAGAGGAATCCAATTTGGGCAGTTTATAAAATGGAGTTGCAGCTGGGCACAGTAGCTTATGCCTGCAATCCTACCACTCTGAGAGGCTAAAGCAGGTGGATTTGCTTGAGCTCAGGAGTTTGACGTTGGTCCGAGCAAGAACAAGACCCCAGCTCTACTAAAAATAGAAAATTAGCTGGGCACTGTGGGAGGCACCTATAGTTTCAGCTACTTGGGAAGAAGGTTGAAGCAGGAGGATCACCTGAGCCCAGGAATGTAAGGTTTGAGCCCATGCCACAGCACTCTAGCCTGGGGAAACGAGTGAGACTTTGTCTCAAAAAAGAGTTTAAGGAGTTGCTATTTTATTTATTGGGAAAGAATATGACAGGATTAGATTTGGAGGAAAATAGCAGAGATCTCAGGTTCAATATTGTAAGTTTGAAAAAACCATTACTTTTCATGTTTAAACTTCAAGACATTATTTTTCCTGTTATATACAATCAATATTCATATAGATTTACTTATGTTTGTCACTTTATTTGTTCTTCATTGTTTTTGCCTTTTAGACCTTCCATCTGGGATCATTTTCCTTCTGCTTGAAGAAAAGAATTTCCTGTAGTGAGGATCGGCTGGTAGCAAACTCATCTTCTGTTGTTGTTTTTTACTTTATTTTTATCATCTGAAAGCATCTGTATTTCACTCTCATTCTTGAAATGTATTTTCACTGAGAAAAGAATTTTACATGGGCAGTTATTTTCTTTTAACATATTGAAAAATTATTTAAGATAATCTGTGTTTAATATTTGTGTTTGGTATCTGCCCATTTGCTCTGTCTCCATTGCCACTGTCCAAATCAGGACTCTTCTTTTTTTTTTTTAAAGATTTTTTAAAGATTTTTTTTAGACACAGTTTCACTTAATAACCCTCGGTAGAGTGCTATGGCATCACAGCTCACAGCAACCTCCAACTCCTTGGGCTTAGGCAATTCTCTTGCCTCAGCCTCCCGAGTAGCTGGGACTACAGGTGTCCACACAACGCCTGGCTATTTTTTTGGTTGCAGTTTGGCTGGGGCTGGGTTTGAACCTACCACCTTCGGTATATGGGGCCAGGGCCCTACTCACTGAGACACAGGCACCGTCCCTCTTTTTTTTTTTTTTTTTAAACTAAGAATTGCATTATCTTCATTGCTGGAACTCTGGCCTTTGTGCTCTGCCTTCCCTCTCCCTCCTTCTCCTCACTCCTAACACACAAATAAGCAAAACCGAAAAACCTATCTCCCAGAGCACTAGAGAGATCATTTTATCTATCGTGCATTTCTGGTGATTTTGCTTCCATGCTTGGTATTGATCAGTGGCTTCTTGTTCCTATAAGACACTTGCTCATCTCTTACGTTTGGTACAAGATCCTTCATAATTTGAAGGGGGGTTAAGCTTGTGGACTCTGGGTGGAAAATATCCCTTCAAAGCTATTGACTAACCTTGAGAGTTTGAGTTAGTAACATAATCTCTTTGTGCCTCATTTTTCCCATCTGTGAAGTTGGGATAATACATGTAATAGTACTTATTTCAAAGGGTTGTTGGAGGGATCAAATAAAATAATTCACAGAAAAAAAAATTTGTGTTCGGATTTACTAACATTTCACAATAATATATCTGGGTGAGAATATGTGTTTTTCCTGTTTGAGATTAACTTTTCTTCTTAAATTTGTGATGTGTTGTCTGTCATCCATTCTGGAATATTGTTTGTTTTCATATAGCCTCTGACACAATTTATTTCTCCTGTGTTTCTAGGACGCCAATTAAACATATGTTGGTTCTTCTAACTCTGTCCTCTATGGCTCTTAATGTTTCTTTTATAGCTTCCATCTTACTGTTCTTCTGTGATAAATTTTGTATAATTTCTTCCGTCTTCTAGTTGACAAAATTCCCACCAGCTGTATCTTTTGAACTTTTTTTTATTAATTGGATTTATTATTTCCAGAAGTTTGATTTGATCTTTTTCCAAATCTAAACCAATTGTTATAGTTTTTTATTAACTGCAAATATTTTCAAGCATGACTTTTATTTCTCTAAACATAGTAGACTTAATTGTTTTATAATCTGTGCCTTATAATTATAAAATTTAAGGTTTTGCTGTTTAGTTTCTCCTGCATCTATAGGATCTTATGCATAGTATGTTTGGTGATTTTTGTTTGTTTCCTGCTCATCATACTTAGAAAATAATTTGGTGAAACCATTTGAAATCTATGGGATAAGGATGCCTTCCTCCAGAGAACAATTTTTGTTTGTTTTGTTTTTTGCTTTTACCAAGCACTTGTGGGCAGTACTGATCTGAAACCACCTTAAATCAAGTTCAAGGTATCGAGGTTACTTAGGCAACACAGTGAGAACTCTGTCACATTGTTACCAACCTGATTTCATTTTGGTTCACCTTTATTCCAAGTGTGTAGTCCTTCATGGTTCTTGCTATGCAGAGAAATGTCTCACTATATATTCAAGCCCTTAGCTTTAATCTCGATCTCCTCCACCTTGCAGGCATAAAAACCAGAGTTCAGATGTACTGGGATCAGTAGATACCCTTAGGGCAAACCTTCAGTTTCTAGCTCTGGGACTCCCTTTTTTTTTTTTTTCTTTAATTTTGCCTGGTTGTTTCTTTCTCTCTTATCAACTCTTGTGAGCTCTTATCTTTTGAGGAAAAATTTTAAAATATTTTATCCATCAGTTTTATTTGTATTTAATAGTAGGTTTGGCCCAAATAACCTAGTCTACCGTTACTGGAAATTGGAAATTGAATGGTTTTGGCGTGGAGGATGTGGCATGACATCAAATTTTTCCGTGATGATAGAAATATTTTACATCTGATTGGTATACTATAACAAAAAATGTTCAACATCATTAATCAGGAGAATGCAAAATAAAACCATAATGAGATATCACTTCACACCTATTAGAATGGCTCATACCATAAAGGTGAAAGGTAAGTGTTTGAGAGGATGTAGAGAAAAGGGAACCCTTGTACACTGTTAGTGGGAATATAAATTAATATAGCCATTAGAGAAAACATACTAGATTCCTTAAAAAATTCAAACTAGGAATACAATATGAACTAGCAACCCACTACTATTTATATCCAAAGGAAATGAAGTCAGAACAGTAGTCCCCCAGGCATGGGGATACATTTCAAGACACCCAGTGGATGCGTGAAATAGTGGGTAGTATGAAACCAATTGCCATCAGTTGGGACTCATTTCTGTTCAGGTCTCCTAGCCACAAATTTAATACTTTTTCCATCTCGATTAAGCACTTATCATGCACTATGGTTGTAAGTTTTGCATTTTGGAGTGCAAAGCAAAACTAGCGTGAATTTCTTTTTTCTTCTTCACAATTTCATGGATAGCTTTGGGGTTTTGTTTTTGCTTTTTGTGTTTTTTTTGGCAGTTTTTAGCCAGTACTGGGTTTGAACCCACCACCTCTGATATATGGGGCCAGTGCCCTACTCCTTTGAGCCACAGGTGCCTCCCAAGGATAACTTTGTTCTTACCATAGATCCAAACAACCTCAGCCTATCCTGTTTTTTCCTTCTTTCTTTATTAAATTGAGAACTTTCACCTCTTCACTTAAAGCAAACACATTGGCATATCCTAATTGCCAGCATCAGTACTCTTGTCCTTTAGGGCCATTGTTAGGTAAAATAAGGATTAGTTAACAGCACTGTGATCCTGAGACAGTTGATCTGATAACGGAGCTGGCTACCAAGTGACAAATGGGCAAGGACAAGTACAGTGCAAATAAGCTGGTCAGAGGGAGGAGTCACGTCTCTGGAAGGACATAGCAAGAGGGCATGGGAGTTCATCACACTGGTTGTGTGGCATGCCATTTAAAACTTATGAATTGTCTATTTCTGGAATTATCCATTTAATACTTTTGAACTGCAGTTGATCGTGAGTAACTGAAACTGCAGACAGCAAAACTGCAAGTAAACGACGACTGCTGTATGTCAGAGAGGCTTCTGCACTGCCATGTTCACTGCAGCACTAGTAACAATAGCCAAGATTTGGAATAATCAAATGTCCATCAAAGGATGGATAAAGAAAATGTGCTTTCTCTGTGTGCGTCTCTCTAACACACACACACACACACACACACACACAGTGGAATACTCTTCAGCCTTAAAAAGAAGAAAACTTTGTAATTTGCATGAATGTAGGCAAATCTGGAGGACATTAAGTGAAATAAGAAAGGCACAGATTAAATACCATAGGATTTCACTTACATTGCAGAATCTAAAAAACTTGAACTTATAGGAGTAAAAAGGTGGTCACCAGGAGCAGGTTGGGGAGATGTTGGTCAAAGGGTACAAATTTCAGTTAGACAAGAAGAGGAAGTTCAAAAGATCCATTGTACATTATACTAAGCGCAGCTAATAACAATGTATTCTGTACTTGAAAATTGCTAAGAGAGTGGAGTTTGAATGTTCTTACCACAAAAAATTAAGTATGTGAGGTAATAAAGATATTAGCTCAATTTAGTCATTCTACAGTATATACATGTATCAAAACATTATGATATGCATCACAAACACATATAATTTTGATTTTTCAATTTTAAAAAATTATAAAAATTTATCCAGTTGTTGTGGTATGTGTCTTTAGTCTCAGCTACTCAGGAGCCTGAAGCAGGAGGATTACCTGAGCTCAGGAGTCCAAGGCTACAGTGAGCTATGATCACACCACTGTACTACAGCCCAGATAACTTCATCTCTAAAAAAAAAAAAATAATAAAACGATTAAAAGTTTTTTGCAATATATCTGATTGGAGTGGTGGTTACATGGTTGTATGCAATTGTCTGAATTTACCAAACTGCATACTTCAAATGGGTACCTGTTAGTCTATGCAAAGTATTAACTAAAAAAAAAGTTGATTTTAAAAGTAAAAAATAAGATATCTTTTGCTTCTGGTGAAGAATGGATTATATAGAGTCAGGAGGCCTAGCACTAGACTCTTGATAAAGGAAATAAAGGTTAAGCATCGCTCACTGCCGCAGCCACCTGGAGTCCAAAGTCTGTTTATAAATGCAGTGTTAATGAGCTTATATAAATGCTTAGCTGGGTTAGCAGCACAGGAGGTGGACTCATTTATCAGAATAAACCCAGAGCTAAAGGTCAATGGATCTGGAGGAACTGAGGAGCTAGAAATGAAGGGAATAAATCCAAGGATGCCTCTTAGAGAAGGCAGCCTAGTCTGACAGGAGGAGAAGGAGCCAGAATGCCTTGCCCCTGCTGCTCTTGTGGGCAGGCCTCAACAGAAAGGACTGCCACAGGGAGACGCAGATGCGAAGGTGTGGGGCGGGGCTCCGAGAGGTGGGGGTCATGGCCGGGCCATAGAGTGTCTCTGCAGGTACAGACAGGAAGGGCACCAACCCCACTCTCGCTGGACTAGATGGGGCTGTGTCTCCAGGTCCTCCACTCAACACCAGCTTGGTTCTTGAGCTTCTTGTGAGGAATCATGGGGCCCTGGCAGTGTGGCTTTTGACAGGTTATTCAATCTGAGTCTTAGTTTCCTTATATTTAAAGCAGGAGTAAAAATTAAAATGAGGCCATATATTAAGGTTCTTAACCTATCGCCTAGCATATAACAGCCATTCAATGCATGGAAATTTATTAGTATTATTATTAGTGAGACAAGACTAATACAAGAGGAACAAATGAGAGAACAATTTATGACAGGATATAATTAAAGATATTTTTAGATGGCACAGACCAGACCAGTCTTCAGGCTTGGAAGCAGAGTAGGAAAGGAAACAGACAAAAAGTGGAGTTCACTCAGCTTTCATGCATTATATAAATATGTGTTAGGGACCTACTATGGATCCTTTCTCCCCGCATAGCACTACCACTCTGTGATGCTTAGATTTATTTATGAGTTTGTTTATTTTTGTATCTTCCACTAGACCAGTGATTTTCAACAGGTGTGCCAGGGCACACTGGTGTGCTGTGAGAGGATCTTACGTATGTCACAAAAAATTTGAAAGATCATTAATTAAATTCTTTTCAAAAGAACAGTAAGTTACTCTTTTTTGGAATCAACACAATTTTAAGTGTATCATGAGATTAAAGGTTGGCATACACTGCATTAGACTGAATGCTCCAGGAGGGATGATAGCTTTATCCTTGGAGCACACGGTAGCGCCACCCACCAATATGTGTCAAATGAATGCCAGGTCTGTGCAGGGTGCAAGGTTCGAGGTTATACTATATGCCCTCATAGAGCATTTAGTCAAAAGGTGGAGCCAGAGTGACTTAAATAATTCCTCCAAGGGCAGTTTGGAGATCTTTGGGAGAGCAGAAACTTCCAGGCAAGGGGCCTGAGTGGCCAGGGAGGAAGTGAGCCAGTGGAGAGGTAACAGGGCTGGCACAGGAGCCCCGGCAGGAAGGCAGCAGGGCACCAATTATGGGATCAAGGGAAAAAGTGGGGGAAGTGGGGCCTTCCCTTGGTCAAGGAGTCGGGGCCCAGTGTGGGGCTTAGGGGCTGGGAGGGAAACTCCCAGTGAGGAAGCTTCAGAGTGAGTAATCAGGTTTTGGGCCACCCCATACAATCCCCCATAAAACCACAGATTAGGATGAGGGGTGGGACCCCCACTCTGGGTAACAGGAGTTGTGGGGGAAGGGAGGAGTCAAGGCTAGACGGAGCTGAATTGAAGGACTCAGGGAGGTGCCCGTAGCTCTGAGAGGGCCCTCATGGGGAGGAGAGTGGGGCTGGGAGAAGTGGCCAGATGATTTAATTCCACTGCAATGTGGTGCTGATGAATGTTATATCTCCTCCCGAGCTCAGCCATAAGAGTAGCCCAAGGACTAGATGAGAGAGGAAGAAGCAAAGAGAAAGGAGAGAGCATAAAGTGAGCAGCTGGAGGGGAGGAAAGACAGGGAATGGAGGGATGGGTGGAAAGGGAGAGGAGGGAAGCGAAGGAGAAAGTGGGGGAGGCGGGGGGGTTGGAAGAACAGGAGAGAAAGGGTAGAAGAGGGAGAAGGAAGGGTGGAAGGGGTGTCCTGTCACAGCAACCAGAGTGTGGCATCCTTGACAACCAAGTTCCTCTCTACCTGTTCCAGCCCTTTGGTGGAGACAGCAACCAGGAGGCCTTCATAAACCGGGTTTTAGAGATGGCTGGTCCCCCTCCGTCCTGGGTCTTTCCCTTCCTCCTCCTGCCCACACTGCTCCTTATGCCTCCCCACACGTCCCACCTTCCCTCTTGTTTCCTCGCTCCAGAACTAACAGGAGGAGGGTGGCTGCCCGCCCAGAGCTACTGCATTCGGAAGGAGCCGACAGATGAGTAATGCTAATGGTATAATAAATAGTGCTAATGACGACACCCTGCCATGTACCCGGCACCTGTCTCCAAGGAGCCCAAAGCTCTTTCAAATCCAAGTTCCACTTGAGACAGAAGAGGGTTTTTCTTTCCTCCAATGAGGATCTGAATATAAGAGAGGACCTTGAATTCCAGCATGAGGGAAACAGGGTAGACAGAAGGAAGAACTTCCCAACAAAGTTATTTTAGCTTGACATTAGTTAGGCTGATCCTGATGGGGACAATAAATGTGGGGAGGTTGAGAAGCCTTCATTTCTGAGGGTTCTATGGATGCAGAGCCATCACTGTCCTGGGTTGCCTTTCCTAGCCCCCACTACTCAATAACTCTACAGCCTTTCACTGAGCCCAGGCGCAGGGAGCAGACAGTCAGGGCTGCCAGCCACCTTTCAAAACATGTTTTGCCTTTTTGCCTTCATTCTGTGGCTTGGCTCAACTGGGGCTGAAAATTCCCCGCACCTGGGGTGGGCCAAGATGGGATGCTTCATTGCTAGCATAACTGTTTCCAGCCCCAAAGCCCCGCTCTGTCCTCAGAGCAGCCTCATGGGATGGGACAGCCATTCCGAGATTAGCAAGGGGCAGCTTCCAGGGACCAAATGGAGAGAGGGCATCAGGATGCGATGGGGCGGAGCGTCTGGTCTCACTGCAGTGACCTCAGTCCCATCCTCAGAGTGCCTCCAGAGAAAGGGCCCCCAGGATGGTCTTCTGAGACTTGGCTGGAGGTGGCTGAATGAGCTCACTACAGAGAGGTGACTGGATGGAAGGGACAGCATTTGTGCCCAATAAATTGCTGCCCTAGCTTGAAGCCCTCGGTTTGGAAAGCTCTTGGCTAAGTTCACTGCTGATGGACGCCAAGACCAGCATAAACTACAGAAGAAACACAGTGTCTCTTGGCAAGGACACCTCATAACAATGCTCTGGATCCCTCCACAGTGCGATTTCATGAGCTACAGCCATAAAAAGTTCTTATCCTGTTCTGTATACCTTTGGGGCAGACAGTCACCATGGGTCTCAGTGCCCTCAGATTGTCCTGTCTGCATCTGTTCTGGCCGTCTTAGACTGGAGCAGAGGGAAGCAAGTCTCCTCACTTGCTCCGTGGAACACTCTGAACAGCCCCCAAGTCCTGCCACCCTCCCTGGGCACTGACAGGGAGGAAGAGCAAGGACAAAGCCGTACATGGCTCCCCTTTCCCACACCGCTGATGGGGTGAACCCTTCCCTCACTGCTTTTAGAAAATGACAGAGGAGAGACACAATCCCTCTGCTTGGGGCTACTCAGCCAGTCTAAAGTGGATATAGAGGTCCGGGGACAATCCCCAGGCAAGTGCATGCAAGTGAGCACAGGAGCAGAGGGGGTTGCTGAGGTGGCTGCCTGCCCTGCGGAGGGGTGCTGTGCCACAGTTCCAGGCAGGCTGGTGGCGATACCCTCTGGAGAACCAAGTCTGGCACAGCAGGCATGACAGCTGCAAAGCAGCTCTGGTCTGTCTCCCTCTGCCTCAGCCCACTCCAGGTCACCTGCCTCCAGAGGTAGCAGGCCCCAGGCAGTGGACCTTTCAGGGCAGGGGGCATTACTGGTGACATCCTGTAAGAGCAGTTCTGAGGCTGAGGAGGGAGAAACGGACTGAACAGGTTCTTGGTCTTTGCCTCTGGCTGGGTCCTCTCCCTTTGGTGGGGCAGGAATCAGGAGGCTCACAGACTCAGACAGGAGCCAGGGGTGGGCAGACACGTGGCTCGGCCCCTGAGCCCTGTGATTTGGCTCTGAACAAGGCCAGGACTGTACATGGGGGTTAGAAGGAGGGGCCCCAGGAGGCCAAGAGGAAGACAGGGAGCCACTCCCTGAGCTGCAGGCCAACCAGTCATTTTTGCAGACTGGGCAAGCAAAGCTAAATAAAGGAGAAATACAGAGAAAGGGGGCCGAGGCTCCCGCGAGTAAGGAGAGGAGAGTGCAAGGGTGGGAGACACCTGCTAGAAGTGATGATGGTTCTGTTATTTCAGTGAAAGCCACAGACCAGGCCTCAGGAGAACAGGTTTCCAACCCAGCTGGACACCAGGGATAGCGTGGGCAGGGGCCAACTCATGTCATGTTTTATTAACACACGTGCATATGCAAACACACACTCACTAGCTCAGAGTCTGTGGATTACTACTCATTTCGCAAGCATTGATCATTATAACGTGAACAGTATGGACCCTTCAGGGTTCACATCCTAGCATCAACACTTCCTGACTATCTAATACTCTGTGCTTTAGCTCCCTCATCGGTAAAACGGGGATGTTAATAATAGCACTTACCTACTCCTGAGGCTGTCATAAGGATGAAATGAACCAACTCCCCATCAAATACAGTTAAGTGCTCAGTACGTATTAGTTATTCTGATTATTTATTTTCCAAGAGCTGAGTTTCTGCTTTGGAAACCCTCTGATCACCCAGAGGAGGTAGATGTAGCCACAAGCAGTTGTGCAGTAGATGCAATCACAAAGCTGTGGCCGAGGGAAGCACAGCCAAGGGCAGGCTCACTCTGCCTGTGAGAACCTAGAAGAGCGTCACATAGGAGAGAACATTTGAGTTGGCCCTTGCAGGGTGAATAGGAGTTTCCCACATGGAGAACAGGAGAAAGGAGGATATCTGAACCCAGATTGGGTAAAGGCCTAGAGACACGAAACCCAGGGAACCGTGATCCCATGAGTCTGGTTCTCAGGTTCCGCAGGAATTGTGGAAGAAAATGAGAATAGCAGGAAAGCTGGGTCCGACTGCAGGGGCCTCAAATGTCATGCTAAGGCATTTGAATTTTATTCTGTAAACACCTGTGAGACACTGCAGAATTTTAACCAAGGGAATTACATGATCAAGTTTGTGTTTGGGGAAATAACACACTTGGTGTGTCATGGAAAACAGGTTAAAAGTGAGAAGGATACAGGAGAAAAAAAAAACAGAAGGATTTTGCAAGGACTCAGGCAAACATACAAGAGGAGAAACTATTCTAATGCTTCTAGTCTCACTATCCAGTTACCATTGGGCTGGAGTGTAGGATACCAAATGCCTACAGATGGGGTCCTGGGGCTCCAAAGACGAATCAGGCTTGGCACAGGCCCATAGGAGCTGGTGGATGAGGCAGACTGGAGGACAAGAGGGCAGGGGAATGACACAAGTCCTAGGATGGTCATCTACTAGGGGACTGCTAGAACACACAGGTGGAGCCAGGGGTTAAAGAGGAGAGTGCTGTCAGGAGAGCGTCCTAGAAGATGACACCTGGGGAAGCTTTCTAGACAACAGGAGCAGTGAGGAAAGGTGAAACTGTAGAATGGCTTAGAGTACTCTCATTGCAGTGAGACAGCCACATGTCTGGAGCCCAGAGTTTGAAAAATAGGGCTGGAAAGGTAAGCAAGGTGATAGAGCATGGATCTTGGACTATAATTCTCAGCCTAGGGTATAGGTCAGAATCACTCATGATGACGGCCTTTAAAAACACAGATAGGGCGACACCTGTAGCTCAGTGGGTAGGGTACTGGTCACATACACCAAGGCTTGTGGGTTCGAACCCAGCCTGGGCCAGCTAAAACAACAATGGCAACTGCAACAACAACAACAAAAAATAGCCGGGCATTTGTGGCAGGTACCTGTAGTCCCAGCTACTTGGGAGGCTGAAGCAAGAGAATCGCTTAAGCCCAAGAGTTTGAGATTGCTGTGAGCTGTGATGTCATAGCACTCTATCTAGGGCAACAGCTTGAGATGCTATCTAAATAAATAAATAAACAAACACACATTACTTGAACCAGCATCTCTAGACCTGGGGCCTCAGGTGCTTTTAAGAATACTCAAGTGAGTGGCCAGGCAGGATAGGGCACACCTATA
>CAUYQV010181832.1:0-15047 GCA_963574575.1 Galagoides demidoff
GATCCCAGCTACTTGGGAGGCGGAGGCAGGAGACTCGCTTGAGCCCAGGAGTTGGAGGTTGCTGTGAGCTGTGATGCCATGGCACTCTACCCAGGGGGATAGCTTGAGGCTCCGTCTCAAAAAAAAAAAAAAAAAAAAAAAGGAGAGAAGGAAAGGAAAACAGAAGGGCCCACATCAAAGCTCAAGTCACTGGCCTCCCCGCTCTGTGCAGTCACAAGCAGTCCCTCTAGGACAGTCTCCCTGCACCTGAAGGCAGGGGCTACCCGCCACAGGGGCTGCACCCACGCTTTCGTAGCCCAGCTCTGACTCAACGCTTCCTGTCAACCATAACACCCAAGATCATTTTATGGACGTTTAATAGCTCTAATCTGGCTTGCATTAATGTATACAGCTATCAATTAATAAAAAAAAAAATAGCTCTAATCTGACCCCACCACAACTTTGAATGGAATGTCCACTGCTGGGAATGGGAGTGGCACATGAAGCCAGAGCCCAGTGACCCAGAATCAGAGCTGACGGGAAGACACCAAGCTCTGGGCCAGGTGGCCTGGGGAGGATGCTGCGGCCACGCCCTCACCCATCTGCCAGGCTTCCAATTCAAGTAGTTTGGGGAAGCAAACAATTTCAGAAGGAAACATAAGGCATCACCTATTCCAATCCTCTCCTCCTACAGATGAAGCACCAACACCTGACTTTCCCTCCCAGTTAGTGCAGAGCCGGGTGGCTGACCCCTGCCCACCTGTGCTCTCCCCTCTCCTCCTCCTGTCCCCTCACCAAAAAAAAAAAAAAAAAAAACAGGCAACAAGGCGAACTCGAGGCCAGGTCCGTACCTGTCGTCCAGGTAGCCGCCCATCATGTCATGGCACAACAATGTGCGGGGCCTCTGGCTGCTCAGGGGGGGCTGGCGGCACCCCAAGGGCTCCAGGGCCACATTAAAGCCATCCTCCATGTGGGGCGTCCATGCCAAGAGCTCCTCCAGCGAAGAGAAGTAAAAGCTGATAGGTTCGGTGGTATCCGCGTCATAGTATCTAACTGGTCCAAGGAGGAAAACATGGAGGAATTAATGGAAATCACAGGATTAATGGAAGTGCTCTCACGGCAACACGGAGAGAGCTTGCAAGTCTTGAGAGAGCAGCCCAAAGCCCCCGGAGGGGACGTGAGACAGTGGTCACAGCCTCTGTCTTCTCACCTGGCAAAGGATCCGGGGTAAAACTGACCACTTCTCGAAAGACTGCTTCTTCTTCCTCCTCTTCGATTCTAAGCAAAGAAAAATTTTTAAATGTTTATTTAAGAAAAAGTTAAAGAACACCCAGAAGCAAATGGCCTAGTTTCACCTAGACACGCAGGCAGAGAGCTTCTCTGGCTTACACTATTTAGTGTAAACTAGGGGACCTGTTCCAGTCAAAGGCCGCCAAGAGCCCTGCTCGTCCTAGTTGCCCTGGCTTCTGCCTGAGCACACAGGCAATGGCTATTAAGAATAAACACCTTACCCTCTAAAACAGCCACGACATACCTCACTGCAAAGACCAAGATAAAGACTTCCCAAGGTCCACAGGTTTAGCTATAGCCAAGGGGCAAAGAATACACAAAGAACCAGAAAGTTTTCAGGTCCTAAGGGAGCAGCGGCCAAGCTTTCCCCTAGGCTACCCTCCCCCCAGCATATTCCACAGAGCACTAATCCTTCAGCTGCTCACAGATGATGTCACAGCACAAAGAGTTCCTTGGGTACACTAAGTTGGGAGACCCTGAATCAATCAATCTAAATTAAACAGCTTCCTTTCTTTAAAAAAAACAAATATTTGAAGAGCATTGAGAAGACACTGCAGCAGCCATTTGCAGGCCATGAGCATTGAAGGTGAGATTCTCTAAATCAGGGGTCCTCAAACTTTTTAAACAGGGGGCCAGTTCACTGTCCCTCAGACCACTGAAGGGCCAGACTGCAGGGCCTGGGACGAGTCAGCTGCTAAGCAGGACAGGCAGTGGCGGCAAAAACACCTGGCAGGCTGGATAAATGTCCTCGGCGGGCCACATGTGGCCCATGGGCTGTAGTTTGAGGACACCTGCTCTAAATCCACCAAGCCCACTTCCCTATTCACTGGGGTACCATTGACCAGCATTCCACTTCCATTCAGAGGTTCGGTGGCCATAGGATCTGCTGTCACTGAGCACTGACCTGGTTCCTCTGGAATGACACTGGGTTGGGGAGGCCGATTCCAGGGGAGCTGGCACTGTCCTCTCACTACCCTCCTCTCCCCAAACCCCATCCCTTGCTGATTTCACTGCCCTTCAGGTACCCCCTCAAGGACCGCTCCGACAAGCCTGTCTGTAGCAGTTCACCTCTGTCACCAGTAGTTCCTCAACCAGGAGGGGAAGAACCATCCCCACATTCCTCCTGATCAAAAATGTCTTTCTCACCATTCTGCCATGGTACAGCCTGAAACACCCATCAGTCTCACTGCTCTGGGTTTAAGAGGAAAGCCAGGGCTGCTGTTTCTAGAGCCATGCCTGCGCTCCTAATTTGCTCCCAGAAACCTCTGACCTGGGCTTATGCAGTTTACAAATGCCCCAAAAAGAATGGAGGCCCAGGACCAGAGGGGTATGTCACTCTTTCCTGCCCCTTTCTGGCTCTGCCTATTCTGTCCCCCAAAACTAGACACCCTCCTCCCCCAAAACTCAGTACAAATGTCACCCCTGCAGAAAGTTACCCCCTCCCACCAGCTGGCATCTATAAGTGCACACAGACCAGCAGCCATGAGGTACAGGTGTTCCGGCCCGGCCCTCTCACCCCCATTTCTGAGAAGGGGAGGGGGCCCTGTCTGGCCAGAGGGCCAGGGGCTAGCTGCCTGGCAGTGGGGCGGGGTGGCAGGACAGGGAGGACCCCCACCGCGGGCCGAGGGCAGAGGGGTGAGGACAACTGCTGTCCCCGCGGTCTGCGCGGAGAGCCCGCATCCACCCTGCCGGTGCGAGGAGCGCCTCAGGCCCAGGAGGAGCCGACTCTTGACCCCCGCGGTCCCCACCTCCTCCCCAGCCGCCGCTGCCGCTCTGATTCCGCGTGCATCCCGGCCTCCGCGGTAGCCAGGCCCCCCAGCTGCCGTCCCTGCTGCCGCGAAGCACTGCGAGTCACCACTGGGGCCTCCATTACACCCGGCTTCGTAGCGTCACGGCGCCCAAAGCCAATGACAGACTCGACCCGCCCCCGCGCCGCCTAGCCAATGAAGAGTGCGCAACGGGGTTCCCAGCCTGGCCAAGATTCCCGCGGATTTTGGGGCTGCCGCTCAGAGGACGGAATTTGTAGCCCGGACCGGCGGGGCGGGGCCGGGTGGGGCGGAGCTGCCCGCGGGGCAGGACCTGGATGCGGGTGGGCGGGGGCCTCGGTGCTTGGGGGCGGGGCCGGGCGGGAAGGTGCTGCCCGCGGGGCAGGACCTGGAGGCGGGCGGGCGGGGCCTCGGTCCGTAGGGCGGGGCCGGGCGGGAAGGTGCTGCCCGCGGGGCAGAACCTGGAGGCGGGCAGGCGGGGCCTCGGTGCGTGGGGGCGGGGCTGGGCGGGAAGGGGCTGCCCACGGGGCAGGACCTGGAGGCGGGCGGGCGGGGCCTCGGTGAGTGGGGCGGGGCCAGCTGGGAAGCCGGGGGCAGCCCGCGGGGCGGAGGAGCGGGGCCTGAGCGACTTGAGCTCAGGGTTCTAGAAGGCTCTAGGGCTCCTGTCTGTATGTTCTTACGCTGGCCTCTCCAGCCTCCTCTTCCAAGCAAATTGATATCCATTACAGAGCGATTAAGCAATCTCCCAAAGGTCACAAAGTCAGTAAATTCCAGAAATGAGATTTTAAGTCGGCCTGCTAACACCTGTTAAAAGGTAATTTTCAGAAGGTAAAATCCTGATTCTCATTCCAACATAAATATAACAGGCGTTAGAGACTTTACTTGTTAATCAACCAGGGAACCAGACGTATGTTACAACCTGTTAAAAAGTATGGAAATTATCATTTAAGCGAGTGCCCAAGGAGCCTTGCACTTGAACCTCCACTGGACAATATACCCTGATGTCCCTCAGTGCCCACTGCTGGCAGAGAGCTTCAGGAAATATGATGACAGGCCAGGCTCAGACTGCATGGGGCTGTGCAGTACACAGAACACTCAGTTTTCCATTGTAAGTGAATTTCTTCCCACACCCCCAGACCTGGGCTCTGGGGTGACTCCATGGCCCCCAGAGCCTGCAGCCCCACCCGACCCCCCACAGCCTGCAGGGCCTGCAGCAGAACATCTGTGTTGCCTGGGCTGTCCCCGAACCACCCAGCATCTTGGGCACAGAAAGAGGTCACAGTAAACATGACGGAATGGAGGTTGGGCAGGGAGAAGGGACTGAGAACCCAGGACCCAAGGCTGGGACCACAGGGCCAGCCAGAGGCTGTCCTCTCTCCAAGCCCCCACACCCCTTCTTGCAGCCTGGAGCTTCTGGTGCTGGCCCCATTTATTACTGCTGCATACTTTGGACTCTGAGGCCTCACACTCCCATAAACACCAGTGTGAGGAATGTGATTAAGGTTGTTAAATAGTACAGCCCGGCCATGTTGCAGGCTAACCGGTCAGGCACGCTACACAGAGAGGACAGAGGAGGGGGCCTGGGAAGTTTGCAGTGAGAGGGGCAGCTGGGTTATCAGCTCACGCCCACTGGGTTCAGGTGAGCACAGGAAAGGGACGGTTTTGACTCAGTCTGCATCTAACCAGGCGTTCCCAAGTGGAATAAACAAACTTTTCATCCTAGCCAGGTTAAATGGTAGCAGTAAAGGATATTTTGAACAGCCTTTGGATAAGGCTCAGTCTCTGGGGAATAATGTGCATAGGCCTCCTTTCTGAAGAGTTGGCATCTGGTCTAGAGGAGAAGAAAGGTGAAGGTTACCCTGCATACCCCTAGGACAGAGACAAGCTGAACCTGTGGCCTCTGTTGGCCCCTGAGGCTCCTGGTATTTCCAAGTCTGAAGGTGCCCATGTCTGCCCTGAGCTCGTATCAGCTCCCACCAGGACCCCAGACCCCTTTGAGGCCTGGCAGGGCCCTCTGAAACCCTAGTCTTGCAGGGTTTCCAGATAAAATGGTTCCAGAACAACCACTTATATTTGAACTCCAGATAAACAACAAATGGGACATAGAACAAGGTTATACTAAAAAGTTATTCTATGTGTACCTAAAATTTCAATTGAACAAGGATCCTGTGTATGTATTTGCTGAATCTGGTAGTTCTGCCTGAGAATCTACATTGTGGTCTTGCCTCCTTGCCCTGTCATGGAGGGCCCTCTAACACCTCTGGGCAGGCTCTCAGCTGTGTCAGGCTCTACGACTACCATACAGGAGACCAGCTTGGTTCAGGACAGTTGAGCCTTAGGCCTCCCTTGCCTGACCATGCTGTGCCACCAGCTTTGTGTTGCAGGTGGCCTCGTGTTACTAGCACTGGCTGCTGCACCTGCTCCTCAGTGATGCCCGGAGTGGGAGAAATGTCCTGACACGTACCTGTGTCTTCCTCCACCCTCTCCCTCAAGGCCTCCTGTGATGCCCTAGGAGCCAGAAAGGAGAACCAGGTGAGTGGATGTCACCTGCTGCCCAGCCTCGGCTGCTGACGTGTTGAAGAGTACAGCAGGGACAGCTAATGGTCCCACTATCCCTCCCGTCCCTTGCCCTTTAGGGATGGAAGCTCCTCCTGGACTACAGGGCTGCCCAGGTAAGGACAACATTCCCCAGCAGCTCTTATAGTTTAGAGGAGCCACATGAGCAAGTTCTGGCTTACCGGACAAGAAACAGAGGATGTGAGCAGTTCTGTTGCTCCTGCAAAGCGGACAGGCAGGCCTCCAGCTTCCCTGCCCTCCTGCTGGCTGCCAGGTGGGTGTGGGGATGTGATGGTGGGCATCACAGTGCAGTGCGGAGCACCAGTAGGGGAGGGGTCTTGATGGCCAGTAGCAGAGCCCACGGTGTCACCCAGGACTGCTTATGTCCAGACTCTTGTGAGAGAAGTAAATTTTGGTCTATCTCAGTGTTTATTATTAAGCAGTAGAACCTCTGTAAATTGGTCACCCAAGGGACTGTCACAAACTGGTCAACATACAGAAGTGGTCAACATAAGGAACTAGGCTACTGTGCTGATGTGGACATGTGGTGCATGTCCAATCTATGAAAATTAGGTCAACGGAAGAGGCGGTCTGTGTAGGGAGGTGGGCAGCCGTGGAGGTTCTGCTGTATATAAATAGTAGCTGGATTTAACTAAGATGAGTGAAGTGTGGAAAAGCTCAAAATAGTAACAGATGCTTTCCAAGACTGTTTATGTGCACACACACACACACACACACACACACACATATACTATATATATACACACATGCATATTTTTTTCTTTTGGCAAAGTCTTGTTACCTTGCTCTTGCTCATTGCATCCCTTCTGCAATCAACCCCACTTTCCTTTCACTCAGATAGATGTCTCAGTCCATCTGGGGCAAAAGGCAAAAAGCAATTAAATACTTTCCAACTGTTGTTCTCACCCTGAGGTTGTCCTCCGTACCCACCAAAGCTTAATACTTGGAAGATGCTGCAGCTGGCTTCCGGCTCCAGCCCCCCCCCCCACACACACACACACTCACCTTTACCCCCACTGGAGGCCAGGAGGCATCCGCTGGGACACTCTGCACAGCTGGTAAATGCCTGCATGTGAGCCTCACCTGCTAGCACACCCTCCCTCAGCCACAATACAGCGGCACTTCCTATCCCTGCCCCGGCACTTCTCCATATGTTGTTACTGTGATCACACAAGTGACTGTTAAACAAAAATGCAGGAGACTCTTGTCTGGAACTGTGCTTCTGCCCTAGGATCCAAGAGACCAGACCAAGATGGACTCATTCATGCTAAATGCCCCGTCATCACATCGAAACTTTCAGGGAGAAGACAGAACTCAAAATGGACAAGTTTTTCCTAAAAAAAGGAGATCATAGTCTACCTAAGTCAGCATCATCAGGACGTCCCTTGGACTTCAACCCTTGCCAAAAAAAAGTAAACTGATGTCAACCAATCAGCTTTCTTCCTACTCGGTTCTCTTGTTCCCACCGCACAGACCCCACTGCCGGCCTCCCTGGCCCCACTGTGGGAACTCTCATCCCATTTTGTAGAATGAAGGCTGCTCTGATTCCTGAATCACAAATAGAAGCCAATTAGTCCTTTATCTAAATTTGTCCTAACTTTGTTGATACATGGTATACATTTTATACCCTTTTTACAAATTTAAAGCATTGCAGATAAAATTAATGTCCCCTTCTATCCACCACCCTTTGGCTACCTTGGTGCCCCCTCCCCCAGAAATCCCTCGGTCTTGGCCTTTCTCCTTCCAGATGTTCTAAAACACTTTTCCACACGTTCACACATGCTTAAAACATACATGTTTTATAATACCTGCATGTACCTCCACTTTTATCATATTGCTTATATTTTATAAAATGGTGTCATATTGTATAAATCATTCTACATCTTGCCTTTCCCACCCAACAATATTTTTGAAACCGAGCCATATCAATTTATAAAGATCTCATTTGTTCTACGGCCACGTAATATGTGCTGGCTGGTGGAACCATCCCTCTGCCGCCTGGGGAACCCCTAAACCCAGCAACACAACAGACATTGGTTTGCTATGATTTTCAAAATGTTAAGATGAACATCTTCATACAAACCTTCTTGGGTGCCCACATATATTTTTTTCTTTTTAAGGTCAATCATGAGAGTAGAGTTACTAATAGTAGAACACACACATTTTCGGTTTTAACTGTCACTACCAAATTGTCATCCAAAGTGGCTCAGCCATAGACATGCTCCCCAGCTCCGGATAAAGGCTCATGACCCCGTAACCTCTGGTACCTTGACCTGGCGGAATTTTAAGGTGTTTTTGCTCACCTGATGGGTGGATGTTGGCTTTTACAGTTGTTTTAACTTCAGTTCACACGGCTTTTAATGTCGCTCAGCCATCTGGACGTGTGCTATTTCTATGACAACCCTGTGAAGTCCTCTCTGCCCGTTTCTACTGTCACCTTTTCTTACCGGTATATAGGAGTTTGGTGCAGATTCTAGAATCTAGCTACTAAGACTGCTGCTAATACCCAGAAATGGCACTGATAGCACTCCGCTGGTCATCTAACTCTTTGAAAGTATCTTGTAGTAGAGGTACGTTATGTCCCAGTATGGTCCAATTTATCAATTCTGTCCTCTACGAGTTTTCTGCTTCCCGCCGTTTAGCAGAGTTGTCCCTACTCCAAGGTCAGGAGGATGTTCTCCTGCATCTGTAGTTAATAATAGTCAAACTTACAGTCTTTGTTTTGTTTTTTGATATATACAAATTCGGATGCCTTTGGGGAGGTAGCTCTTTAATATTTCATCTTCCTTTTTGGCTATTGACTTAAAATTTTTCTTTCTTTCTGAGCCAGTTTTGCTAATAAATATTTTTCTAGAAAAGTGTCCATTTCATCAAGGTTTTCAAATTGGGGGTATTAAGTTGTTCCTAATCGTCTTTTTAATCTCTTGGTCATGCCGTCTCTTTGACTTCAATGTTTATTTGTGTCTTCTTTCTTTTTTTCTTGATGTTATTTGTCTTTTTAAAAAAAAACAAGCTCTGTATCTTGTTCTATTTGGGGTTTGTTTTCTGTTTCACTAATTTCTGCTTTTATTTTCTTTCTTGCTGTTTTCTTTGGATTTGTCGTTCTTTTTCTGGTTTCGAAAGTGGAAAGTTTGGTTCCCTTATTTTTAAACCTTCCTTTTTATTTATTTATTTTTTGAGACAGAGTCTCACTTTGGTGTCCTCAGTAGAGTGTCATGGCATCACAGGTCACAGCAACCTCAAACTCTTGGGCTCAAGCGATTCTCTTGCCTCAGCCTCCCAAGTAGCTGGGACGACAGGCGCCTGCCACAACGCCCGGCTGTTTTTAGAGGTGGAGTCTTGATCTTTCTTGACTTCCGATGAGTGCAGCTGAGGGATGCATGTCCGTCTAAGAATTGCTGCCACTACCCCACTGGCACGGAGGGGGAGCTCTTACATTTTCACTAAGTTCTGCCTTACTTTGTAATTCCTACTTTTAGCTCCTCCTTAACCCATCAAAAAAAACCTTAATTTTATTGCAGGAGAGCTTATCAGCTTTATCTGTTAGGATTTATACTTTTGTGTATGTTTCTAAATTTACTTCCCCACCCCAAAGCCATGAAAGTAAGGGGTACTGTCTTGCCGCTTCTGTTCTTGCCCTCTGGAAACACCACTGAGAACAGCTCGCGCTCTCAGGCTGGTATGAAGGACAACATGGGGAGAGACCCAGACATCCCAGCCACGCCAGCTGCGGGGGCCTCGGCTGTGTGAGCCAGACCACCCTGCTTCAGCTGAACTGCCCGCTGCCTGGGACCACGTGCACAATCCAGAAAAGGCCAGGAGAAGAGCTGGGACTCGCCCAGAGCGAGCTGGAACTTGCATGGGTGAACCAGGAAGGACGCTGTCAACTGTGCTGCTTCGAAGTGAAACAACGGGCCGTAACACAGCCTGTCTTAGAACTTCCGCCGTGACCTGTGTCTCAGCCATGTTTATGGAATATTCAGTCTTCTGTTGTCATTTCGACAGTGTTCACAGCATCTTCCCCGGGAGGAGGTCCATCTAAAGAAGTGACCTTCTTTGCCCATCCATGAGAGCAACTCCTCACCCATTCAGGCTCCTTCGTGAGATTACAGCAGTCTAGTCCCATCTTTGGGCTCCTCTTCTAATTCTGGGTCTCTTGCTGTTCCCACCACAGCTGTGGTTCCTTCCTCCACACACGTCTTGAACTTCTGAAAGTCATCCACGAAGTCTGGAGTCAGCTTCGCTGAAGCTCTTGTGACTATTAATGTTGTGCCCTCCTTCTGGGAATCGTGGGTGTTCTTAATGGCATTGAGGATGGTGACTTCTTTCCAAAAGGTTTTCAATTTACTTTGCCAAGATCTAGCAGATGAATCACCATCAATAGCAGCTATGATCTTACTATGTAGGGTGTCCATAAAGTTCATGTGCAATTCAAAAATAGTTTAACACGGTAAATTGACCTTTATAGACACCTATGTCTCTTTATATATACATATGCACATATATCTGAGAGATACTTCGTTTTAAATTAAAATAACCAGCTTCTATTTGAATATTTTTCTATGATTATAAAAAGGTTTTACTTTTTATACTAGCTTGTTTTTATATTGAAAGGTAATGTATGAAAAAAAAAGAAAAGGTAACATATGGCTCTCGTGAAAAATGTATTAAGTAGAATTTAAAATACAAATGCACCCATTCCCCAACTCCAAAAATCATTTGCCTCTCCCACTTTCTGTATCATTTTTCCCCAATTTTTTTATTATAATGAAATATATATAACTAATTTACCATCTCAGCCACTTTAAGCGGACCTTTGGGGGGTGGTATGATTTTCCTCTAACTGGGTCTCCATGTCTCCCTGGAGAGCAGCTGTGCACTGTAGCCAGCCGAGATGAGATCTGGGGCAGCTGGTCCTGGATGTTTACAGTGCCCTTCTCACAGGACCCGTCTTTTTCCTGGTGGGAGGGTGAATGTCTAAGTGCCTGACCTGTGACCAGGTGTCCCTAGCACAGGAGACTTGTTTATACTGGTGGCCACCCTTGTGGCTTTTGTGCAAGCTGTACCCAGTTTGTTCTTACCAAGATAGCCACTCCGTAGGAGATTCCTGACCGGGAAGAGAGGCACAGGTGTGTGGGTCAGGTGAGACACGGAAGAGGAAGCAGTTTATTACTCACAGATCCCAGGGAGACCAGGACACCCATGGGGGCCAGTAGGGAGTCCACAGACAGCAGGGTGGGGAGTGAGGGACCGAGAGAAAGGGCCTTTGGGACTCTGCGTTCCTGTGGGTTTGAGGGACTGCTAGCTTTAGGAAAACACATGCAAAGGGAGAGCTTGCTTCCGTGGGTCTGGTGTTGACCATTGGATTCATCACAGTTAAGCAACTATGGAGTGTGTTAGATGTTGGGTCTGTGGGAGGAGGAAAAAGCAGCTGGGTCATAAACAGCCATATGGACAGGGGGGATTTAACTAGGGCAAAGGTGACGGGGTAGGTTTCAGAAGAAAAACTATGTGTGTCCAATATCAGGCTCCAGCCGTGCTCGTGTTCTCTGATGCTTCATTATCTGCCTGCCGTCTGGACTGGATCCTGAATTCTTCCAATTTCCTCCAGAGTCTGGGTGTAGCTCTCCAAACTCATATTTCCAGTTTTCCCCTGCCCTTCTGACTTAGAATCGCTGAAATTAAAACTGATCTTTTCCTGAAGCCCTCCAAGCTGAAGACTTGATATAAACTCCAGAGAAGCGACCTCAGGGCACGTGTGGATGGCCTTCCCGACAGCCAGATGGCAAGCTGGGAAGAAGACCTGCTGCCTGCCACCTCCTGCCCTGCACCTGCCGAAGGGCTCCAGGCCCAGCACCTAGAACTCTCCTGGACTGGCTGCCATCTGGACCCAGAAACAGCCTATAGTTTGTTCTCACTATTGACCTCTGTTATTTTGTTTTCATCGAAACTAAACTTCCCTCATTGAAAGCCTGATGGCTCACACCATCCAGGTGCTTCCTCTGTGCCCAAGCTGATCCTTAATACACAACAGGTGACCAGGCAAGAGATGGACTTACATTGTTCGAAGGAAAGGAGAGGAAGGGCAGATAAAGGTTCTCTGGTTGGCTAAACTGCACTCAGCCTCTGGACCTTCTCCTAGGCCCCTGCGTACTTGCTTGTAAAATCCAGTTTTAGCAAAAGACCTACTGTCAATTTGGCAAGAACTGCACCCCCACCCCGTCACCTAAATATCTGATCATCCTTGATGTTTGGTCAGCTCCCTCATCCTCCACTATCTGCCGTCTGGTCACACTGGCTTGTCACCAGCATGAGTCTTTTCGGGTTGGTTTGGCCAGAATCCCCTGCCCCTGATTTTCCTCTTGGTAATTTTCCATGAACTGATCCCATCCTGCTCCTTGGCTATAAATGTCTCATTTGCCCCACCTGTATTCAGAACTGAGCCCAATCTCTCTCCCCCTCCGCAAGATCCCATTGGATGGGTCCCTCTACCTATTTCCAGGGCCCTGGATGAAGTCTGCCCTGCCGGGCTTTACCAAAAGCCATTGAACACTTTCTTCCTTAACAATTCAGTGTCGTGCAGCTATCACTGCCGTTTAATTTCACAACAGCCTGTCACCCCCAAAGGGCACCCATTAGCAGTCACTCCCTAGTACCCCCGGCACAAACCTGCACACATACTCCCGGCCCCTGGCAGCCTCCAAACTGCCTTCTGTCCCAGTGGCTTCGCCCACTCTGGAATGTCCTCCAAACGCCATCATCGACCACATTATCTCCCGCGACTGCTTCCTTCTCTCAGCTGTAGCGTGCGTCAGAGGTCCCTTCCTTTTATGGACAAATAATATTCCCTTATGGGAACACACCACATTTCATTTATTCACTTATTTGTGTATGAATGATGTTGCTGTGAACATCTGAATACAGGTTTGGGGGTGCACGTTTTTATTTCTCTCAAGTGCATACTGAGGAGTGAGATTGCCAAGGCATATGGGCAACTCCAAGCTTGACATCTTGAGAACTTTCACACTGCCTTCCAGGACGATGATTACAGGCAAAATTCATTTAAAATTACCACCAAATTCATCATTTCTGCTGCTCCTTATTCCTTCGGACATTTCTCAACCTCCCTCGGGATCATTTTCATAATTCCTGGAGGGGAGGCTTTACAGGGACAAAAATTCTCCCAATTTTTGATTGTTTGAAAATGTCTTTCAAAAATATGTTAATTGGAAATAGAACTTTAAATTGAGCCATTATTAATATTTTTCAGCCATTTTTACGTACCATTCTGCTATATTTTTGACTTCTGCTCTTTCTGTCGAGAGGTCAATTTCTGTTTGTTTGTTTGTTTGTTTGTTTTTTGAGACAGTCTCACTTTGTCGCCCCTGGTAGAGTGCTATGGTGTCATAGCTCACAGCAACCTCAAACTCCTGGCTCAAGCAATTCTCTCACCTCAGCCTCTCAAGTAACTGGGACTACAGGTGCCCTATACAATGCCCAGCTAGTTTTTTAGAGACAGGGGCTCACTCTTGATCAGGCTGATCTTGAACCGGTGAGTTCAGGCAATCCACCCACTTCGGCCTCCCAGATGCTGGGATTACAAGCATGAGGCACCGCACCCAGCCTGAGAGGTCATTTATTACTGATCCTTTGAAAGCAGTTTCCCCACTTTCTGTTTCTAAGATCTTTTTGTCTTTGGTTTCTAATAGTTGTACAGCAGTGTGACAGGCTGGGCATGAAGTTGTTTTTATTTGTCTTACTTGAGATTCACTGGGTCTCTTTCTTATGAATCACAGAACTAAGAAGGAGACATGGGCCTCACTTTTACGTGAATAGAAATTTATTACACCTGCAGGGGTCAAATGGGTCTTTATACCCTATTTCTGCATCACAGCAAGCAGGCAGAGGTACAGAAGCTGAATCATTTTGGTTGGCCTTGGGCGGGGGAATTGCCTAGTGGGGGTGGGGGGCGGGAGGTACGCCAAGCCTCTCCTTCCTACACACTTTCTTATCTCGAGTTTCTCCTGAATTTCTTCCCCCTCCCTACACACTCCCTTATCTTCAGGCCTCTTCTCAGAGTTCTCCTCACCCTTGAGGGGGCTGGGACTAATGGATTCAAAGGACATTTCTTTTTTAAGGGTAGGGGGCTGGGTTATCACATCTTGAATCTGTGCCCTCCTGACTTTGGGCAATTGGGTGAATTTGCCGGCTATTTTATCTTTAAATCTCCGTTACCTTTTCCCTCTCACTTCTCCTCCCCGGACTCCAGTTGCACACGTGTTGGGCTTTCTTACTGACGCTGCTGCACAGAGATGGTTTTTGCTGTGTTTTCCATTATTTTTTCTCTCTGTGCTTCTTTCTAGATATTTTCTTCTGATTTCTCTTCTGATTCACTGACTTTTCTCTCCATATACAATATGCTGGTATATTTATTGAGCTCCCACTGGCCTCCGTACTGTTAGTATTAGAGTTCTCTGCCACAGATCTGGTCATGTCCTCCCTCACCTCCCTGAGCGTGGCACGCAGGGTTGCTTTATATTTTGATTGTGATGACTCCGTGTGGTAAGGGGGATTCTTCCCGCCTGGTTAGCATTTAATACGTCGTTGGGTATCTTAGCAAGCAGGATCTCAGACCACATGGACAACTAACTTAGGGGCTATCTCAATGGAACAGCTGGAACATTTTATCTGGCTTTAGGCAGGGAGGTTTTCAAATTACACAGAGCATATAGACTTCTAATCCTGTTTGTGAAAGTCTCTGGAGTAGAAATTCCTTGTCCTTTCTGGGCCATCTGTGTAGTGAGAAACGGGCTCTGCTCCATTCTTCCCTCGCAGGGTCTGGACACTGGGGCCAACTGAGGTCGGTGACCCAATCCCTGCTTCATCTGTGGAGGCACTTCAGAGAGGAAGGCTTGGTCTCAGTTAGTCACCCCTCATGGAATGCGTCCCCTGGCACCTGAGTCAGCCTCCCAGTGACTCCGTGATCTCACCCATTATTGGATTCAAAAATGCTTGTTTAACAATGTTCTTGGAAGTACTAACCCTGACACTCCCATCCCACCTAACTGGCCCCAGCCCCTGGCCGCGTCGTAAGCCAAACCCAGAGCAAAAGGCCCATGACGGATCCTGAAGGTGGTAACTGCAAGGCTCCAGCACTTCCTCAATAAAGAAGGACAAGGCATCCTGACTTTGGGGTTTTTATGTGTTTTCTCTTTGTTCTTATCACCACTTTATTGAAAAGTAATTTATATACTATATAATTTACCCATTTAAAGTGTACAATTCGGCTCGGCACCTGTGGCTCAATCGGCTAAGGCGCCAGCCACGTACACCTAAGGTGGCGGGTTCGAATCTCCAGCCCAGGCCCGCCAAACAACAATGATGGCTGCAACCAAAAAAAATGGCCGGGCGTTGTGGCGGGCGCCTGTGGTCCCA
>CAUYQV010181835.1:0-10842 GCA_963574575.1 Galagoides demidoff
TCTGGGGTACAGTGTGGGGTTTTCACATGCAATCTGAAATACTTCCATCAAACTGATCAACACAGCCTTCACGTCATTTTCTCAGTTATAGTTTTAAAACATTCTGGTTCTACTCTTAGAGAGTTTCACTTGTACCCCTGAAGAATTGAAATTTTACCTTGTATCTTCTCAGACCACAAGGCACTAAAGGTGGAACTCAACTCCAACAAAAACGTTCAACCCCACACAAAGGCCTGGAAATTAAACAACCTTCTGTTGAATGATAGTTGGGTGCAGGAAGAAATAAAACAGGAAATCAGTAACTTCCTTGAGCATATCAACAATGAAGACATAAGTTACCAAAACCTGTAGGATACTGCAAAAGCAATTCTGAGAGGGAAATATATCACTTTAGATGCCTACATTTGAAAAACAGAAAGAGAGCACATCAACAAACTCACAAGCCATCTTATGGACTTGGAAAAAGAAGAACAATGTAAGCCTAAACCCAACAGAAGAAAAGAAATATCCAAAACTAAATCAGAGAGTAATGAAATTGAAAACAAAAGAATCATTCAGAAAATTAATGAAGCAAGGAGTTGGTTTTTTGAAAAAATAAGCAAAATAGATAAACCTTTGGCCAGACTAACTAGAAATAGAAAAGTAAAATTTCTAGTAACCTCAATCAGAAATGATAAAGGGGAAATAACAACAGATGCCACAGAGATAATCTCTGAATACTACTAGAAATTTGGAAACTACTATCCCCAGAAATTTGACAACGTGAAGGAAATGGATCGATATTTGGAATCACCACCTCAGGGCAGCTCCTGTGGCTCAAAGGAGTAGGGCGCCAGCCCCATATACCAGAGGTGACAGGTTCAAACCCAGCCCCTGGCCAAAAACTGGAATCACCACCTCTCCCTAGACTTAGCCAGGAAGAAATAGAGCTCCTAAACAGACCATTTTCAAGCACTAAGATTAAAGAAACAATAAAAAATTTTCCAGCCAAAAAATGCCCTGGTCCAGATGGCTTCACACCAGAATTCTATCAAAGCTTCAAGAAAGAGCTTATTCCCATACTGCAGAAATTATTCCAAAAAATTGAGGAGGAAGGAATCTTCCCCAACACGTTTTATGAAGCAAACATCATCCTGATACCAAAAGCAGGAAAAGACCCAACTAAAAAGGAGAATTTCAGACCAATTTCACTAATGAATATAGATGCAAAAATTCTCAACTATATCTTAGCTAGTAGATTACAGCTTATCATCAAAAAAGTCATACATCATGATCAAGTAGGTTTCATCCCAGGGATACAAGGCTGGTTTAACATATGCAAGTCCATAAATGTTATCCACAATATTAACAGAAGCAAAAACAAAGACCATAGGATCCTCTCAATAGATGCAGAAAAAGCATTCGATAAAATCCAGCAGTCTTTTCTATTAGAACACTGAAGAGTATAGGCATAGGTGGCACATTTCTTAAACTGATTGAAGTTATCTATGACAGCCCCACAGCTAATATTTTACTGAATGTAGTAAAACTGAAAGCTTTAATAACTCTGAGAACTGAAATCAGACAAGGTTGTCCTCTGTCATCATTACTATTCAGCATGAGGGAATAGTAAGTTCTAGCCAATACAATTAGGCAAGACAAGGAAATAAGGGGCATCCAAATGGGAGCAGAGGAGGTCAATCTCTTCCTCTTTGCTGACGATATGATCTTATATTTAGAGAACCCAAAAGACTCAACCACAAGACTCCTGGAAGTGATCAAAAAATATAGTAATGCCTCAGGATGTAAAATCAATGTCCACAAGTCAGTAGCCTTTATATGTGGCAATAACAGTGAAGATGAGAGACTAATTAAGGACACAACTCCCTTCATCACAGTTTCAAAGAAAATGAAATACCTAGGAGTATACCTAACAAAAGAGGAGAAGGACTTCTATAGAGAAAATTATGAAATCCTAGGATAGGAAATAGCAGAGGATATTAACAAATGGAAGAACATACCATGCTCATGGCTGGGAAGAATCAACTTTGTTAAAATGTCTATACTTCTCAAGGCAATCTACCAATTCAATGCCATCCCTATTAAAATACCAACATCATATTTTCAAGTCTTGGAAAAAATGATTCTCCATTCTGTATGGAACCAGAAAAAGCCCTGCATAGCTAAGGCAGTTCTTAGTGATAAAAACAGCCAGGGGCATCAGCATACCAGATTTTAGGCTGTACTACAGAGCCATAGTGGTCAAGACAGCATGGTATTGGCAGAAAAATAGAGACATAGACATTTGGAATCAAATAGAAAACCAGGAAAGAAATGAAACTAACATCTTACAACCACCTAATCTTCGATAAACCAAACAAGAACATACCGTGGGGGGAAAGACCCCCTATTCAGTAAATGGTGCTGGGAAAACTGGATATCCACATGTAAAAGACTGAAACTGGAACCACACCTTTCTCCACTCACAAAAATTGATTCAAAATGGATAATGGATAAAGGACTTAAATTTAAGGCATGAAACAATAAAAATCCTCAAAGAAAGCATAGGAAAAACACTGAAAGATAACAGCCTGGGGAAAGACTTCATGAAGAAGACTGCCATGGCAATTGCAACAATAACAAAAATAAACAAATGGTACTTAATTAAATGGAAAAGCCTCTGTACAGCTAAGGAGACAACAACCAAAGCAAATAGACAGCTTACACAATGGAAAAGAATATTTGCATATTTTAAATCGGATAAAAGCTTGATAACTAGGATCTATAGAGAAGTCAAATTAATCCACATGAAAAAAGCCAACACTCCCCTATATCAATGGGCAAGAGACATGAATAGAACCTTCTCTAAAGAAGACAGATGAATGGCTAACAAATATATGAAAAAGTGCTCATTCTCCCTAATTTTTAGAGAAATGCAAATCAAAACCTCCCTGAGATATCTAACCCCAGCGAGAATGGCCCACATCACAAAATTTCAAAACTGCAGATGCTGGCATGGGTGTGGAGAGAAGGGATCACTTTTACACTGCCAGTGGGACTGCAAACTAATACGACCTTTTTGGAAGGAAGTATGGAGAACCCTCAGAGAACTTAAGCTAGACCTCCCATTTGATCCTGCAATCTCATTACTGGGCATCTACCCAGAAGGAAAAAAATCCTTTTATCATAAGGACACATGCACTAGACTGTATATTGCAGCTCAATTTATAATCGTCAAAATGTGGAAACAGCCTAAATGCCCACCAACTTGGGAATGGGTTAACAAGCTGTGGTATATGTATACCATAGAATACTGTTCAGCCATTAAAAAAATGGAGGCTTTACAAGCCTTTGTATTAACCTGGATGGAAGTGGAACACATTATTTTTAGTAAAGCATCACAAGAATGGAGAAGCATGAATCCTATGTACTCAGTTTTGATATGAGGACAATTAATGACAATTAATGACATGGTAGGGGTGGGGGAAGGGGAGAGCAGAGAGAGAAAGAAGGAGGGAGGGGTGGGGGAAAGGAAGAGCAGAGAGAGGGAAGGAGGGAGGGAGGTGGGGTCTTGGTGTGTGACACACCTTTTGGGGACAAGACACAATTTTAAGAGGGACTTTACCTAACAAATGCAATCAGTGTAAACCTGGTTTCTTATACCCTCAACGAATCCCCAACAATTAAAAAATAAAAATCCTGCTTAGTGTTGTCAGAGTTTCCTGAATCTATGGTATCTGGCTTGGTATCTGGCATTAATCTGGGAAAATGTTCAGTCATTATTATGTCAATTTCTTTGTTCCTTTTCCCTTTTTTTCTCCTGTTATTTCCATTACACATATGCTATACGTTTTGTCATTGTCCTACAATGACAGAATATTTTGGGTATTTGCCAATCTTTGTTCTCTTTGCATTTCAGGTTTGGAGGTTTCTATTTAATAAAGCCTCTGGCTGAGAGATTCTTTACTCAGCCATGTCCAATTTCTAGTAAGCCCATCAGAAGCATTTCTGCTACAATGTTTTTGATCTCTAGCATTTCTGTTTTGATTCTTTTTTTAGGATTTCCATCTCTCTTACATATGTTATCTATCTGTTCTTGCATGCTGTATTGTTTAACTATTAGAGCCTTTAGCATATTAATCATAATTCCCATTCTGATAATTATGGCATTCTTGCATGTCTGGTTTTGATGCTTGCTCTATCTCTTCAGATTGTGCTTTTTGCCTTTAATATGCATTGTGGGGCGGTGCCTGTGGCTCAGTGAGTAGGGCCCAGCCCCATATACCAAGGGTGGCAGGTTCAAACCCGGCCCTGGCTGAACTGCAAACAAAAAATAGCTGGGCGTTGTGGCGGTTGTCTATAGTCCCAGCTACTCAGGAGGCTGAGGCCGGAGAATTGCTTAAGCCCAGGAGTTGGTGGTTGCTGTGAGCTGTGACGCCATGTAACTCTACTGAGGGCAATAGAGTGAGACTCTGTCTCTACCCCCCCCCCAAAAAAAATATATATATATATGTATGTATGCATTGTGATTTTTTTTTTTGATAGCTAAAAATGATGTACTGGGTAAAAGGAACTACTGTAGATAGGTTTTTAGTAGTAAGGCAGCAGTAAGTTTCATGGGAGAGGGAGCTTTCTGTAGTCCTATAATTAGGTCATGGTCTTTTAGTGAGCCTGCTGCTGAAGTGGTACTTCATAAGTGTTTCTCAGTTTTTTCCTCCATCTTTGGGTAGAACAGGAAAGGCTAGATATTTCCCTTCTCCAACATGGAATGGAACAGTTTTGTGCTTTCCTTCTCCGTCAGTTAGGCTCTGACAATACCTTAGGAGGTTAGCCTCTAGTTAAATCTAGTTTCTTCTATGGGCTAGCCTTATTAGGAAGAATCGAGTGTTCTGGTGTATTTCATTTCAAAATGGTCCCTCCTTTCCTCTCCTTGATGGAAACACATGTGGATTTTTCTCTGATATGAATGTGAAAACCTGGTTGAGCAAGAACCTGGTTAAACTCTGGGAGGTAAAAGTGTGTGTGTGTGGGGGCGGCTATGACTTAGTACCCATGGGGTTTTTAAGTCTCCCACTGGTTTACTCTGAGCCTCCAGCGACTCATCCATTGCAGTCTAGGTTTTCCTTCTCTAGCACTGGTTCCCCTGGCAGTTTTCTACTTATAAGAGTCTCCGCTGTAGTAAGCCATGACTCCCTGTTTTTCCTCTCTCCAGTCTCTAGGTTTGCCTGGTGTTCTCACCTCTCTTTTAGATTCAATTAGAATTCTTGATATTTATTAATAATTCTGTTCAGCTTTGTACTTAACTGTTTGGATGGAGTGGTGATGTCTAAGCTCCTTACATGTGGAAATTGAAGTCCTCCTCTTTTTACATTTTTTATAGTACACATTTGCTAGTGATGGCTTTTCATGATGTTTGTTGATCTAAAGTATCTTTATTTTACTTCCATTTTTGGATATTTTTGCTGGGTATACAATTGTAGGTTGACAGCTTTTTTTAATTCTTTCAGAAAACAAAGATGCATTTTTTGTCTCCTGGCTTGCATTGTTTCTGAGGAAGGTCAGATGTGATTCTTATCAGTGCTCTTTTGTATGTAATGTGTGATTCGATTTTCTTTAGCTGCTTTTAATATTTCATTACTATTATTTTTCAAGAATTTGGTTATAATGTACCTTCCTGGAGTTTTCTTTACCCTGTTTTGGGATTTTTTTAGTGTATAGCTTTCATTAAATTAAAAAAAAGAATAAGCCATTAGTTCTTTGAATATTATCCTGCCCTACCACATTTTAGACTCCATTTACATAACCACTTGCTGATTATGTAAATGGAGTCCCACAGGTCATTGAGTTTTGTTCATTTTTTCTTTCCAGGTTTTTTTCTTTCTGTGCTTTAGTTAGATACCTTCTCTCCTCATGTTGTTAGGTGCAATTCTGTGTCTTATCTCCTGTGATGCTTTTCCAGTGAATCTTTCATTTCTGAGACCCTATTTTTAAGGTCTAGAAATTTCATTTCTTTTTTTATATTTACTCTTCTCAGTATGTTCATGTTTTATCATATTTGTTTAAAGTTCTTAGTCTGTTTTCTGCTGCTTGTAACAGAATACTTCAAGTAAGTAATTTATAATGAAAGGAATTTATTTCATACAGCTGTGGAGGCTAGAAATCCAAGGTTGAGAGGACACATCGAATGAGAGCCTTCTTGCTTATGGGGACTTTGTGAACAATCCCGATGTGGTACAGGGTATCACATAGTGAGGGGGCTGAGTGTGCTCATCTGCTAGTTCAGCTGTATCTTCCTCTTTTTTATTTTTTTTGAGACAGGGTTTTGATCTATCACCCAGGCTAGAGTGCAGTGGCATCAACATAACTCACTGTAACCTCACATTCTTTGGCTGAAGTGATTCTTGTGCCTTAGCTTCCTGAGTATCTGGGATTATAGGTGTATGTCACCATACCCAGCTAATTTTTCTATTTTTAGTGGAAATAGAGTCTTGCTCTTGCACAGGCTGGTCAACTTAATCTCCCTCTTCTTATAAAGTTACCATTTCCACTCTCATAATATCCCATTAATCCATTAGTCCATGAACAGATTAATTCATGAGAGCAGAGCCCTTGTTATCTAATCATCCTTTAAAGGACCCACCTCTTACTACTGCCACTTTAGGGGATTAAGTTTCAACATCAATTTAGGAGAGGACAGATACTCAAACAATAGCAGTCTTTGTGTGGTAATTTCATCATCTTCGCCAATTTTTATTCCTCTCAAAATTATGAGACATTTTTCTGCTTATTTAATGGTAGACTATACCATTACAGTCTTGTAACTGTTAACATTTTTGAGCATCTGAATTTTTTTCCTCCTTTTTTTTTTTTGAGACAGTCTCTGTCACCCTAGGTAGAGTGCCATGGAGTCATAGCTCACTGCAAGCTCAAACTTTGGACTCAAGGAATCCTCTTGCCTCAGTCTCCCAAGAAGCTGGGACCCTGGGGCCTTGCTCTTGCTCATGTTGATCTGGAACTCTTATGCTCAAGCAGTCCACCCCACTTGGCCTCTCATAGTGCTAGGATTATAGGCTTGAGCCGCTGTGCCTACCTGAAAGTCACAACTCCTCCTATAAAAAAAGTTCTGAATTGTGTGAAACTTTTTGTGAACTTGTAATTATTTTAAAACAAAAAATTAAAAAAAAAGTTCTGAATTTTTTTTTTTATCGCTTCAGTTCTCTTAGTCTATTTGGTTTACCATAGTCTGAGTAGCATATAAACAACAGAAATTTATTTCTCAGAGGTGTGGAAGCTGAGAAATTCAAGTCAGGGTGCCTGCAGATTTGTTGCCCAATGAGAGCCTGCTTTCTCATAACTGGTGTACCTTTGTCTGTGCCCATACATGGTAGCAGGGGCAAGATGGCTTTCTGGGCCCTCTTTTATACTCTTTCTTACTGCCCTCATGATCCAGTCACCTTCAAAAGGACCTACTTCCTTACTATCTTCTTGGGGGTTAAGTTTCAACATATGTATTTCACGGAGACACATTGAGAGCATAGCACTTGCAAATCAACTTAAGCTTGATTCTTTTAAGACTTGGTTTTTTAGCTTTATTAATTTAGTAGGGCTCTAGGGCTATTTTAAGGTTACTTCTAAGGTATGACCCTTCTGTACTTTCTACTAGGTATTCTGGATATTCATTGTGATCTTTCTCTTCCTTAGGCTGGTGGGAACCTAAGGAAACTCTGGGAATTCTTTCACATTTTGCTTCTTTTAGTTATCTGATGGGTTTTTGTTGTTGTTGTTTTTGGTCTAGGCTTGTGGAGTCTCACCTTGTTTATGTGCAGATTTGTATTCTCCCAGTGCAGACCCCATATGGATTTCTCTGAGTAGCTTCCTATCCTCTGGTACTCTGCCCTGCAAGTTTCAGTTGCTTCACCAAACTCCTGTCACTCTTCAATTTTTTTTTTTTAGAGACAGAGTCTCACTTTATTGCCCTCAGTAGAGTGCTGTGGCATCACAACTCACAGCAACTTCCAATTCCTGGGCTTAGGCAATTCTCTTGCCTCAGTCTTCTAAGTAGCTGGGACTACAGGTACCCGCCACAACGCCCAGCTATCAATTTTTTTTTTTTTTGAGACAGAGTCTCACTTTATTAGCCTGGGTAGAGTGATGTGGCATCACAGCTCACAGCAACCTCCAATTCCTGGGCTTAGGGGATTCTTTTGCCTCAGCCTTCCCAGTAGCAGGAACTACAGGTGCCTGCCACAATGCCTGGCTATTTTTGTTGCAGTTTGGCCAGGGCCAGGTTCGAACCCATCACCCTTGGGGTATGAGGCTGGTGCCCTACCCACTGAGCCGCAGGCGCCACCCCACTCTTCAATTTAGTGAGGCAGCAATAGGAGAGATTTTTCTGCTCCCTTTTAAAAAAAAAAAATTTATTTATTTACTTATTACTTTTTCTGTCCGAAATGATTTGCAGGAACCCTCCCTAAAGTGCCATTAGAAAGGTGAGCTGCCTGTAGGGCCCTTATTTGTTTCCTTTCTCTCAGAAATTACATTCTTCTGTTGTCCAAGGTCCAGTGTCTGAAGGTGGTTAAGTGTTTGTCTAGAACTGCTTCCTGGTCAGAAGTGATTGTGCTTTAGATAACAGTAGGTAGTATTTATAAAATTCTAAGAGTAGGTATTGCCCTATGACCTTTACAGTTTTTGATTCATTTAATCCCTAGCAATTCTTTTTGAGGTCTGTAGTACTATTTTGTAAATGAGGAAAATAAGTTACAGAGATATTAAATTTACTGTTCTGAGTCACAGGGAAGATTATTTGGTGGAGTCAAGGTTTTCCCTAGGCAGCTAGACTGCAGAGCTTACTCAGTTAATCTGTCCTCTACATTGGCTCCATTCTTTTGAGCTTTAGACCTGGAGAATTCATCTTGGAATAGAGTGCCTGAGTCTAACAAAATCAAGTGGGATGTCTAACTGGAACTGGTTTGCAAAGAATGTTCCAAGAGGTGAATGTGAATTGTAATTGAGGAGTTGAGCCAAGTGTTAAGGGCATAATATCAAATATATAAGGCTTGAGAAGTTAAGGATAAAACTAATAGTAGGAGACAAAATGAGGTCAGAGGTCACAGATGAGATAATGATTCATTACAAGTAAGGGTGTTGGGCATGGTTTCTTTGTGGGTTTAATATGCATTCCTTCATTTTTTCCTGCTGTGTGTTAGGCCCTGGGTCAGCTAAATGAGGAAACTGTTTGCATCAAGTGTGCTTTATAGAGTGGCAGAGGTGGTATGAGTATGGAAAAGTGCACAATATAGTGGACAGAAGAGAACATTAATGAATTAGGTAGCATGAGACAGTGTTAACTGCTATGAAGGAAAAGAAAAAGCATGATTTGTTAGACAATAGGGTAGGAGGCAGACATAATCTTTAGGGAAAATCTTTCTGAAGAAATGATATTTTGGATGGGACTACAAAAAGAAGGTAGGCATGTTACTAAAGATGGACCCATTCAGTCAGAGGAATCAGCAAGTGCAAAATTCCTAGGCAGGAATAGGCTTGTCATAATTTAGGAATGTTAAAAATAGCATAGCTTGACTTGGCACCTGTAGCTCAAGCAGTTAAGGAGCCAGCCACATACACCAGAGCTGGCAGGTTCGAATCTAGCCCGGGCCTGCCAAACAACAGTGACAACTACAACCAAAATATAGGCGGGCGTTGTAGTCCCAGCTTGTGGGAGGCTGAGGCAAGAGAATTGCTTAAGTCCAGGAGCTGGAGGTTGCTGTGAGTTGTGATGCCAGGGCACTCTACCCTGGGCGACAGCTTGAGGCTTTGTCTCAAAAAAACAGCTCTAGCAAGTTGGTTGTGTGAACCTGTCTAAGATCTGAGAGGTAGACGAGGACCAAATTAATCTAATGACTGATGAAAAGATTGTGATTCTAAGTTGGTGGAAAGCCATTGCAAAGGTTTTTTTTTTCTCTTTCTTTTTTTTAATTGTTGGGGATTCTTTGAGGCATTGGAAAGTTTTTTAAAATGTGGCAACATACCTGATGTGTGTTTTAAAAATATCACTCAGACTACTGAAAACGATGTATTATAAGGAAGTGGTGAGACTAAGAAGGGTTTTATAGAAATATGAATAAGAAATGGTACTAGCAATGAAGCATCTTCACATGAAGATGAAGTGAAATGGACAGATTTGGCCATATAATGTAACACTTGTTGTTTATTACAAATAAACATTGAACTATTTTTAGGTAATAATGTGTATAGTTTAGAATAATCTTTTTGATAATATGATTATACAGTACTCTTCTAAAACCTCTAAAATTCTGAAAGTAATAATCTAATTTTTTAATTTTTCTTTAGAGATAGAGTCTCACTTTGTCACCCTGGGTAGAGTGCTGTGCGTCACAGCTCACAGCAATCTCCAGCTCTTAGGCTTAGGTGATTCTCTTGCCTCAGCCTCCTGAGTAGCTGGGACTACAGGCACCCGCCACAACACCTGGCTATTTTTTTGTTTTAGTTTGGCTGGGGCCAGGTTTGAACCCACCACCCTCAATATATGGGGCTGGTGCCCTACTCACTGAGCCACAGGCATCGCCCAAAAGGTAATAATCTGAATAGTGTGAATATTAGAATAAAAATACTTGTTTTTGGGTTGGCGCCTGTGGCTCAATTGGCTAAGGCGCCAGCCACGTACACCTGAGGTGGCGGGTTCGAATCCTTAGCCCGGGCCCGCCAAACAACAATGATGGCTGCAACCAAAAAATGGTGGGGCGTTGTGGCGGGCGCCTGTGGTCCCAGCTACTTGGGAGGCGGAGGCAGGAGACTCGCTTGAGCCCAGGAGTTGGAGGTTGCTATGAGCTGTGATGCCATGGC
>CAUYQV010181836.1:0-21802 GCA_963574575.1 Galagoides demidoff
AACCTCCAACTCCTGGGCTCAAGCGAGTCTCCTGCCTCCGCCTCCCAAGTAGCTGGGACCACAGGCGCCCGCCACAACGCCCGGCCGTTTTTAGGTTGTAGTCATCATTGTTGTTTGGCGGGCCCGGGCTGGGGATTTGAACCCGCCACCTTAGGTGTACTTGGCTGGAGCCTTAGCCGACTGACCCACAGGCGCCAAGCCTCTGATTATAATTCTTTAGTATTTTGAATGTTGGGGTGGGAAGTCTTTACGCATCAATATTAAGAGTAGTTTAAGAGAAAACAGCAAAAGAGTTAATAAATGGTTATCTGAAGTTTGTCTGCAGATAACTTCCCTGGATAAACAAAAATAAAATTGGTTCTCTAAAGCAAGTATAACAGGAATTAAAAAAATATTGTGATGTTGCAGTTAGGTCCCTGATGCTATTATACATTCAAAGGCATATCAGAGAGAACAGATTTTTTTTTTTTTTGAGACAGAGTCTTATTTTGTCACCCTCTGTAGAGTGATGTCGTATCACAGCTTGCAGCTCAAACTCCTGGGCAGATGTATTTTTTTTAAAACACCATGTGGCTGATTTTTCTTGTGGTTTATTGACTTATTTTTTGAAAAATATCCATTTCCTTGCTGCTGGATCTTGTGTTCATGGGGGTTGTGTAGTGACACAGCTGGCACCGGAGCTGCTGTATTATATCAAATACACTGCAGTAGCAGGTGACTGCTTGTGGTTTTACAAAATGCTGCATCAGTGACACGTATGTTCGCCAAACCTTGTGAACATACCTGCTACACAGGGGTCATACCTAATACAATTTGTGGCTTTCTTATCAGCCAAGCAGTATTAGCAAGAATTGGTTGTCTGCTGATTCATGGAAACAGCCTCAATTACCAAGAAGAGGGAGGTCGAGAAATAAGAATAGTAAGAAAAGCAACCGGTCACAGTAGAGTAAGAAGTGGCTACTTAAAGACGTCGTCTGGTGTGTTTCACCTCTCCTGCAGGCAGTGGGCAGGGAGGGGCACAGTGTGTGAGAGAACGTCTTCGGGAGACCCTGGGTCTCGGTGTTCAGATTTCTGCTCAGAAGCATTCACTGGGCATCATGTAAGGCTTTGGACTCTGAGATTTATGGATTGAGAGCTGAGTGAAAAATCACTTTCTTATTACCCAAAAGCAAGTCAGAAGATGAGCTCCCTCATTGGTGAGACCATTTCGGCACCTGATAGCATTTTAGGGCTCAGGCAACGAGACTGGGGTTTCTTTCACTCTCTGTAAATTTCTCGTAAAGGCTGTGATTTGACTGTGGATGGGTCTGCTGGAATGACCGGCTACTGGATTTGACCCATTTGCTTTTGTCATCATCAGGCCTTTCAGGAGATTGCAGTGAATAACGAAATGCATTTTGATAACCCGTAATCTTCTGCCATAACCTCCATTTCTCAACTTGCAGAAAATGCCACCAGTCTTAGTCAGTGAAGATACGGCTGCTCGCGGTGGACTTGCCTGTGTTGTAACTGCTATTTCATCAGAATGTGAGGCTGCCTGGCTATTTCCATTCCTCACTTTTCAGGAACAAGCATATACACAAGGAGGGCTGCCCAGGACACAGTGGGGTGCTCCAGATCACAGGCTGCCAGGAGATTCTGACTCCACGGGGTGGTCTATCAGAAGTTGGGGGAGGGTGAGCAAACTAAAATGCTTTTAAAAATTAATTCTGCACATATTTTAAGTCTTTTATCCATGCCCAGTTGGATCTTGGTTTTGGAATACTCTTCGCAGCTGCATTAGTGCAAATGAAAATTTATAATTTCAATCCCGAGACACTGTCTCTTCTTCCAAGAAGACAGACTTCAGAAACCTGAGTCTGAAAGCCTGGCAGCACTCATGTTTCCATTGTCTTTTGATCCATTCTCTTCAGATCTCAAAAGACAGCTGGCTTTGCTTGTTGACAGGTGGACGGGTTAATGGTCAAAGAGAATCTTATGAAACAAATTAGCCTTGGTCTTTAAAGCTTTCTGATGTTTCCCCACAAATGGATTCCTCCCTAGTGGCTCGTGTCATTGTGAAGATGAGGTGATAAACTTCCAGCACGAGCCTCGTGGCTCATAGTTCTTTTCATGTCAACAGAGTGAAAAAATATTTAGTTAGCTCTAAGTAACCTTGGGGATGACTTATTTCAAGTCACAAAAAGGGGTAAACGGAACAACAAATGGGGAGGTATATTTAGTAGCAGATATTTCACCCACAGATATGCAAATTACATATCATCTCGCATGTCTGCATTACACTTAAAGGATGACAGAAAACATGAAACAGTTCAGATGGAGAACCGCAATTTTTTTATATCTACATTGAAAATTTTCATTGAGAGTAAGTTAAAAATGGAAAAAAAACCCCTCAATTTTCTACTTGTATACTTTTGAGCAAGGTGCTGTGAATAAGGCTGTTAACATTGCTTCACAACCCTGACTGCACGTTAAGAATTAGTTGGGACCAGGTGCCCAATTTCTAGGGAGCTCCTTAGGTGATTTTAATGGGCCGCTAGTGTGGAGCACAGCATTGCAGTGGCCACGGTACAGCGTTCGCCGAGGGAACACCTATTTTCTGAGTTGCGTTTTTCTTATCTTTTTTAAAATTTCAGACTGGTAAGGGTACAAGCAGGTTATAGTGTTTGTTTGCATTTGTTAGAGTTCAAGTTATAACGGAGCCCTTCACCCAGGAGGTGTGCCTTGCACCCTTACGTTGTGCTCCTTAGGTGGGAGCTTACTGAACCCTCCCCTGTCCTCACTCCTTCCCCCTGCACCCCCTATTTAGATGTAGTGTTCTTGTCTCATGTGGGAGTGCAGCTGTTCATCTATTGGGTTCATGTTAGTATTGACTGCGTTGGATACTTGCTTTTCCATTCTTGTGATACTAAAGAGAATGTTCTCCAAATCTATCCAGGTTAAGTACAAAAGATGTAAAGGCCCAATGGTTTTTATGGCTGACTAGTACTCCATGGTTTACACCTACCACAGTGTATTAATCCATTCATGGATTGATGGGCCCTTGGGTTGATTCCACATCTTGGTGATTGTGAATTGAGCTGCAATAAACATTCTAGTGCAAATGTTCTTATGGCAAAATTGTTTTCCTTCTAGGTGGACACCTAGTAATGGGATTGTGGGATCAAATGGGAGGTCTACTTTTAGTTCTTTGTGGATACTCCATACTTCTTTTCAGAGGCGGCACCAGTTTGCAATCCCACCAACAATGTAAAAGTGTTCTTTTCTCTACAACCGTGCCAACATCTGCAGCTTTGGGACTTTGTGATGTGAGCTATTCTCTCTGGGGTTGAATGAAATCTTAACATAGTCAAAATCTCTATATTACCCAGAGTGATCTACAGATTTAATGTAATGCCCATTAAAATAACATACTTTGAAGAACTCAGGGGTGGGGGGGTGGGGGGGTGGGAAATAGCTCTTTGTTTTGTATGGAACCAGAAAAAACCCACAGCCAATGTAATTCTTAGTGAAAAAACAAAGCTGGAGGCATCACTTTATCTGACTTCAGGTTATACTACAAATCTATAGTGATCAAAACAGCATGGAACTGGCACAAAATTAGAGACATGGACATATGTAACAGAGTAGAAAACCAAGAGATCAAGCCAGTCTCTTATCACCATCTGATCTTTGATCAACTAAATAAGCTTATACTTGGGAAAAGAATCCCTATTCAACAAATGGTGCTGGGAGAAGTGGATAACCATACGTAAAAGACTGAAATTGGACCTGCACTTCCCCACTTACAGAAATTGACTCACAATGGATAAAAGATTTAAATCTAAGACACGAAATGATTAAAAACTAGAAGTGTGGGGAAAACTCTTGATGTTCGCCTAGGGAAATACTTAACGAAGACTCTATCGGTAATCATAGCAACACCAAAAATAAACAAATGGAACTTAAGCTAAAAAGCTTCTGCACACAGACAACCTTCAGAATGGGAAAAGTTATTTGCATGTTATGAACCTGACAAAGGGCTAATCACCAAAATCTACAGAGAACTCAAACTAATAAAAAAATGAGCAAACAATCCCACTTATCAGGCAAGAGATGTGAACAGAACCTTCTCTAAAGGCCGACGAATGACCAACACACACGAGAAAAGTGCTCATTGTCCCTAATCAGAGAAATGCATTTTCCTAATCTTTAAACTGTGGCTGGTCTCATCTTCTCAGCTTCCACGTGTGGCCACTGTCGGGACCAAGCACAATCACACATTGAGAGCACGTCAGCCATTACAGCCATTCACAAATTTGAGCGATTGTTACTTTTGTCTGTATTCTTTCCAGTTCTCTAAAAGTTAAAATTCCTAATTATTCAAAACCATTTTTAGCTTTTTTTAAAGGGTGAATTTTCAGAGTAATTCATCTATGTTTAAAATAACTGCAGCCCACATTCATATGGATATTTATGTACATTTACATTTTAATGTAAAGTTGATATTAACATTTTAAGAGTCTTTCAGGGTTGCTTCCTGCCAGACACCCCATACCGGAATTAAGAATCTGCCCGTCTTTAGATATTTCTGAATGGTTTATGCAGGGCAGGTGGGCTCAAAGAAAGATCTCAAATGAGTGAAGTAATTTAGCATTAGTTATGGTGTTTTTGTGCTGACTGTCCTCTGAAAACCATGTAGTGATGGGTCAAAAGCTTCATCTGGGTCATTTGCCTGCAAGTATAGAGATCTGGGGCAAGGACACAAGGCCTGGATTTTTCCAGCAAAGGCGGAGCTAGCACTTCCAGGTGATGACTGACAGAGATTCCTTTGGGAGAATTCACATCCAGGAGTTCTAACAAGAGTCTTTCTGAGTGGGTAAAAGTGATGGCAGAGAGAACATGGAGGGTGTTGTGCTCCCCGGAATGGCCCCATAGCTCAGGGAGGTGGCGCTGTCAGAGATACTTAAGTGATATTGAAGGTACTCAGGCACCACAGTATGGGGGGAGGGGGCAGGGATAACACTGGGCTCAGATGTCCTTCCCCTGGGCTGCTGTTAGCATCCCTGTGGCACAAGAATATGGCAAGAATAAAGACGGACTTGGGGGAGTCAGAGGTTCTGCCCTCAGCAGAGAGGTCACCATGGCAACACGTGAGCCAACACGCGGTGCTACCCTGCACCTGCCAGCCCCACTGGACAGAGGCTAATGACTGCCAGGCAGGCACCCAGGGAAGATGCACCTCTCAGGGCAGTGGGGTGGGGGTTAGAGGGAGAACAGCCTAGAGAGAAGAGGGGGGCAGAATCCTGACCCCCTGGGTTCACAATCTATTGTAAACCATGAAGGGAAAGCACAAGGCAGAGGAAGACTGGGGACGGGAGAAAAACAGCTGAGAGAAAACCACGACCCTAGAAAGGATCCCAGAGCTAGAGGTTTGTGTCTCTTTTGGTTTTTTAGGAGTTTCAGAGAGTTAAATAATCCTGGTTAGGCAGGAAAAGCAGCCTGGCTTGGAGGCGGCATAACAGGACGGCCTGCCAGGTGGGCCACGTGCAATGGGAACCCAGCCCAGCTACCCTTCATTTGTGGCCATGTAAGTGGCGTTTTGCTCGTTGATCATTTCTTTGAGGCGGCTGAGTCCTGAAAGGGCGCAACCCCATTGCTTTCCAAAATGCAAGCTTGCCAAATCTATTCTTTCAGTGATATGGAAAGACTGTGGCAACTTAACTGGTCTCTAAATTCTTTTCAGGACCCTGAAAGTCTAGTTTAAAACAAATACCATCTGTTCTCACTTTTCCGTGGGAGTGTAGCAGTGGGCGTGCATATGGTCACAGAGTGACTGAAGGGGTACTGGAGACTCAGAAGGGGAAGGCTGGGGGGGTAGGGGAGGAGAGCTGAGCATGAGTCAGGTGAGAGGTATGTTAGAATCCTAGACTTCATCCCTGTAACGAAAAACCACTGTACCCCTAAACTCCTTAAATAAGTAGAAAAAAGGTTCTTGTGGGTTACAGGAGGGAAGAAAGGTGGGGTGGGCAGCAGCAGTGTGGGCAGAGAGAAGGCCTGACTTGGAGCTCAGATCTGTCGACTTTGGTTCCTATATAAGAATATAATAAAAGCTCCCTTTCCCCCACCAAGTGAAAATAAGAGAAACATTCAAGAACAGCAAACATGAAGTTAAAGAGCTCAAGATAAAAGTAAATGGTAAAGAGAAAAACATGCTAGAAGAGATCAATCCAAGAACTGGATCTTTGGGGAAAAAAAATTCTTAGTCTAATTGAGAAGGAGGGGAAAAAACATTCAATAGCGGGGAGTTAAAATGATTAAAAAAGCTTACTTTGCTCAAGTTTATGGAAATGACTTTGAAAATCTAGATTAAATGAATTTCTAGAAAAATAGAAAGTAACAGAAATTATCCTAGATGAGAAAGAAAATCTAATTAGACCAATTATAAAAGAAATAAAGAGCATTGTCAAAGAGCAGCTTTCACAAAAAGCAGTAGGCTCCAGTGCGGGTGAATTCTACGCGAGGTGGGGGGTGTGCTCTTGGCGTATTTATACCCTGCCACTCAGGGGCGTCCAGGATCAGCAGCAGCGCCATCACCTGGGCTCTTGCTGCAAACCACTCCGACCTACTGTGTCAGCAGTCACCAGTTCCCCAAGTGATTCTAAGCACATTGAGGCCTGAACAGCACTCATTTTAATCATTTCACAACATGGAGAAGTCCAGCATGGCACGTTTGGGTGTCACAGATAGCTGACTTACACGTGAACTTCAAGCCCAGTAGACATTCTAGACAATCCCAGTAAAATGACTGGAACTCTTAAGTCCACATGAGAACAGTAAATGTGAAAAGATGGACAGGAAAATTCGGAAAAATTTTAATAAAAGGGAAATTAGCTGTATGAGATCTATGAATGCAATTATAAAACTATGATGATCATTATAGTCTGTTCTTATGTTGTGGTGAGTCAGATCAATATAACAGGCCAGGAAGTTCAGAAGTGGACTCAGACAGGAAGGAGAATGTACAACACCCCACAGGTGGGGGACGGAGGCTCCACCAGGGGACTGACCAACAGGTGGGCCGTTTGGAAAGAAAGAAGGTGGGATTCTTACCTTACTCCTTCTACCAAAATACATTTCCAGTGGAGTAAATATGTGGTTCTTACAAATAAAATTATTAGAAAAAATGTGGAATAATTTTTAAAATAAGTTCTGAATGGAGAAGGCATGACACAAAGCTCAAAAGGGGTAAAATACTTCATATTTCACCACATAAAATTTGGCAACTTTCACATGGAGAAAAACTCCATAAACTCAGAAATTGAAGTCAAACTGGGAAAAAAGTCAAGTAAGTACTAAAATACTAATTTCCTTAACTCTAAAGAATATCTCTAAATCAATTAGAAAAGAATATAAATATATGAATAATTCTTTGAGCAAAGAATATAAACAGGCAGTTCATGGAAAAGTAGATACAAATGACATAGAAACATACGCAAAGACACTGAGTCCCACTCAGGATTAATGAAACACCAATTGTAGTGCCAGTGTTCTACGGCCGGAGCAGAGAGAAACTCAGGCCTGGAGGGCAGGTGGAGCGTGTTTTACTCAGCTCATGGGCAGCTGGTGAGCTGAATATGGGGATGGTCCGCCCTAGCTCCTGGTGGCCGGGGAGCTAAATTACACATCACTATCTGCTATCCAGAATCTGAAATCTGCACAGGGAAAGGTCCTGGCCACCTTGATACCCAGGGGAACAACAGTGCAACAGGCGGAGCAGCAGTCACGTAGCACGGCTTGAGCACACGGTCTAGGAGCACCTGGTGCTCTCCCACGGAAGAAAGCCTGACAACTTCATCTTGTCCACACCCAAGGCCATGGGAGAGAAGGGCCACTTTTTCCTGTTCTTACACAAATGAAAACAGAATTTTATTTTTCAAACAAAACAACAAAATTAAAAACTATATTAGGACACGTTATATTGATGAGCAGTATAGTGCCCCTGGTTGAAGCTGAAAAGGTTCGCACTGGATTGGGACAGACCAAAAAAGAAACCCGGGGCTGAAGGTAGCTGTGACATGCCTTTTATTCAACTTGTGGTGGCCAGGAAGCAGGCATGGGGACATCCACCTTCTTTCAGCTCATGGAGTCAGGTGAGCTGGCCTAGGAAGCTTCTTTGCCCCCCCAGATGGAAAGCCTTGGGGCCTTATCCCGTAGCCAGGACAACAGTGGCTCCACATCACACACTAATGACGATTACTCAGAACACATGGCACTGCCGGCTTAATCAAAGCTGTTCCAAACAATTGGGCACCTGCTGGCCAGCGGTGAGGAGGCCTAGTTTAACTCAACTCCCCACAAGGAGGTGGGGGAAGATATTTGTATATTGTTGGACTGTCATTGGGACTTTATCCTTGGAGGAGAATTTGTAATAACTATCAAAATTAAAAATACCTTTGATTCCACAGAGTCATGTGTCAAAAGCAATTTATTAAATACTATGGAAACACGGTAGAAATATTAACAAAAGACGGGAAACAACCGTATGACCATTCAATGAAAACTCTAACTCAAATTTTATATATTTTTTGTTGTTTTGTTTGAGATTGTTGCTGTGGAATATCATTTTTGACTTGGAATATACAAATGTGCTCGGTGCTTTTGCAGGAAGAGCAGAATTTGGATCATTGGCAGGAAAATGTACATTAGCAAATGGAGGATAATAATTTCTCTTTGCGCTTGAATAAATGTGTACTGCGTTGGTAACTGAAGGGGAAAAGACAAATAAGATAATAAAAAGATTAAGCATAAGAGATAAAAATGTGTTAATCATGGAATCTTGGCATAAAAGATGAGAAAAGAGATCTGCTCAGAAATAATTAAGATGTAATTATAAGAGCTGGAGAGATTGCTTTTTAGTGCTTGCAGGTGGAAAAGAGAACAAAGTGCCAGCTCGTAATTATGAAGAAAACTGAATAGCTAAGTGCAGTTTTTAAATGTTCTTCATACAACTCTTTTGCACATGGAGATACAAAAACATTTTATTATCAGATGACAGAAAGGAAATTTGGAATATAGACCAGAATCAGCTCATTAAAAATCGCAGGAATAGAGGTAAGATGCCTTCGGGAATCAAACTCTCTTGTTTCCACTGCTGAGCAGCTTATTCTGGAATCGTGTGGGGTTGTTACACAGAGTGATCCTAAGTGCCCCATTCTGTCTAGTTCCTAATTTATCTGGGAACAGATTGACCTTCCTGAGAGGGCTGGTTTTCAATCACTCTGCAAACCTGAGTGAATCTGCCAGACGAATCTGGTTTTGGATCATCAACCCTGGATTCCTGACAACCTCTGAACTTGGATGTGGGCAAGAGGAGAACTGGGTGTTAACGGCCTTCCTCTTCACTGTGCCTCTGTGATTTCCATGTCCTTCCCACTTCCCTCGAGAACTCCTGGTGGAGGGCCTTTCCAGTATCAGGTGCAGGTTGGCTTCAGGGAAGCAGGTAACTCAAGGCGATGGTGGATACTGTAAATTCAACTGCCAGCAACTCTCAGAGGCCAAGCCCTGGGGGTCTTTCTGGGGCAAGATGCAGCATATCACTCAGCCTGTGCTGAGATTACCTGGACTAGAAGTCCTGTAAAATAATAACTAGTAATAAGCTTTATAACTAGAAGATCCCTTAGGAAACAAAACTTTGTATCTTAAAGTATGTTTTCTATTTTAATTACATTTTGAAAAAGATCCTAGGCTGTATCCTTGGGTCTGATGGATTCTGTATCAAATATCATGAATGTGATGAAATACCCCAAGGCTTAACACGGATGCCTCATAAAACAGCTTGGTGTACGGTTTGGAATGTTCCTTAGTGCAGAAACTTAGGGGATCAGACTCTTGAATTTATTTTTTCTGTTGTTTGTTTTGTTTTTATAGTTGACAGAATGTGTGTTACCATCTGTAGTTTTCTTCCTGCTGACAAATCCTTTCCACTCCAAGAAAATATGATTTGCTGAATTTGACAAAGAGAAAAAAGCCAAAAAACAAAAAAATTAAAACAAAAAAACTCCAACCAGAGCCTGTAATTTTGAGAGGTAAATCATAGCAATCACTAGGCATTCAGCTACCTTCAAATAAACTGGACCTCAGGGGTAAGGTGACTTTTTCTACCTTGTAGCTAACCACTGTTCTAAAAAATATTCCTACAGACCATACCATGATGTGGTTTAGAAACAACCTGCCTTTACTCAAAGTGGAGAAAAAAAATTGGTTGTTTCTAATAGAACAGAATCAGTTTAAACCAAGTCAGCTTAAATAAGAATTTGGAAGGGTTTTGTTTATTATTTATTCCTATAAAAATTCATTTTTGAGCCCCATGCCGGGCTCTGGATTTGTAATGATCTTGCCTGTGTCTTTCAAACTCCCCTTACAAGGTAACCAACCACCTTCACATTTTTTTCTCTTGCGTGTAAAACCCAAGTATTGTTTATGTACTTATTTTCACTAAATTTGATCTAGTTTCTTATTTAAATACATGTACTAATACAATTTTTATTTCCATCAAGTAATTCCATTGGCTGTCAAGGCTCTGACTGGAAGCCTGCTCTCTTTCCCACAATGGCTTTTTGCCTTGTGAGAGAGCCGCAGACCTTCCCTTTGACACCGTCAGAAGGACTGAAAGAGAAGTGACTTTCTTAGTGTGTTGTGTGAAGCCATGTCTATTTGCTCCCCACGAGGACCTGGTGCCCCTTTATCAAGGCTACCTCATTTCACTGCTCTGGGAGCCACCAACTGCAGTGCACATCTTGATCAATCATAAACGGGCCTCATTTAGAAAACACCAATAGAGCCCAAAGGCCATTGGAGAGGGAGCGAGGAGGTCAATCAGGAGCTTGACGGAACAGAAACAGGATCTTATCAGATGAAGCCAGCAACCCCAGAACACGGACTGTTGCTGCTTTACCATTAATATGATCAGAAGGAAGAAACATAAGGGGGCAGAAAGATCACGAGACCATGGGGAGATGTCTTGCATTGTAGTTTCCATGTTAACAGCAAGTTTCTGCAAAATAAATATCCTGGTATACGTACCAATGGAGAAGCTCTGGCCGATCACTGGGCTCCCTTTAACACGAAGGCCCTGAGTGTCCATAGTCTCTCAGCAAGATACATGATTTGTTTTCAGAAAAGCACAACCCTCATTTTAAAGCAGCATTGTTTTATGCTTTCAAAGGAAGTTAGTGGCCAAAGCCCTGAGCAATACTTTGGCATCTTCCTCAAGAGCTCAGAGTCCTGCCCTGCACTGTGGACCTGCTGCTTTTGTTTTCAGTCTGTTTTCCCAGTGAAAATAGGCAGGTCAATTTCCCTCAAATTGAGATCAAAGTCGCCTCTCTATCTGGGCGAGCTTTCTTGTGACTGGTCCTTCTACAAGCTTATTGCCACAATCTTTCTAGTTGTGGTTTCACCACGTCAAAGTTTCACTGTTTTCATAAACTTGTTTTTATTTTTAGTTTTTTTGTACTTATTTGAGCATTTAATTTTTTCCTTTGGCAACCTTACTTTGAAGGGCTTATTTAGGGTACTGCTTTATTTCTTGAATGACTCTCAACTGTGGCCACACATTGGGGTCACCCGGGGAGGTTTTACATCTACAGATACCTGCCTTCCACCCCAGAGTGTCCGATTTAATCAGTCAAGCGTGTAGACCAGACACTGGGATTTTTATACACATAGACACACAGACATACATGTGGGGGCCAAAAAATGTATACACATTTTAAGAAAGGAAAATATTGTATTAAAAATGTAATACTCAGGTCACATTTGACTTCTGCAATTACAAGAGACACAAACCACAACATACAAGAGAACAAACGTTATTGGCATATGTTAAATAATACAATTTTAAGACTTATTTTCTTTTCTTAAAATGTGTGTATATATTTTTTGTATCCTTCGTGGGACACACCCACCCACTCACCTACCCAGAGACCACTCAGATGGCGTCCTCCCCCTCCCACGGCGCGAGGAAGAGACAGCCATCAGGGGGTGAAGAGCAGGTGCACCCACACAACGCTAAGCCGGCCTCACGCTCAGGAGGGGGCGCGCGCCCCCTCCCGGTGGTTTTGGGAGCTGCACATGTCCAGAGAACCTGCCCCAGTAACCAACTGGAGAAATGATCCAGGAAAGTGTCTTCTTGATATCGGGAAGTAAAAAGCCTCCCCAGGAAACTCTAAAGTGTTACCAAGATGGAGAAGCATAAACGTCCCCCAGACGTTACTGCGGGAGTGGCGAGTGCCCTGGGAACCCTGCTTAATCACAGACTCTGATTCCCCTCCGGTCTGGGAGGGGCCTGAGAAACTGTATTTCCCACAAGCTTCCCTTGAGCTAATGGCGCTGTGGGGACCAACTTCCCGAGGCACCCAATGAAATAATCTACTTCCAAAAGTCGCCTAGTCAAGCCAGGACTCACCTGGATTTTCCTCCTGTCCTAATCCTACACAGACTCAGACAGACATGGCATTTTTGTGTATGTACTATTGTTTTGTTTATGAATATCTAATAGCAAGAATTCTTTTAAAACATTTCTGATTAATATGAGGGCATATTTGAGGTAAAATCTAAGCTGTAGTTGTGTTCTTTGCCCAGGAAGTGTGTCATATACCCCTACCTTGTTCCCACTGGGAAGGAACCTGCCCATCCCCTCTCCCTGCCTGGATTTAATTGAATTTTTCTCTCATGAGCACACGTTGTTGTTAAACTACAAGTTTCAAATTAGTATTGATTGATGGTTGTTTTCCCCTTTCTTGTAGCACTTGGATGGACTTGGGGAACACTCTCCTAAGTTGTAACAAAGGATACAAAATTTCTGCCTTTTTATGGCTTAATAGTATTCCGGGGTATACATATACCACAGTTTATTAATCTATTCATGTGTTGAAGGGCACTTGGGTTGTTTCCACATCTTTGCAATTGTAAACTGAACCGTGATGACAAGAATTCTTAATCTACTCAAACATGAAAAATTATTTAAAAAATGAAAACCCCTCAAATCTGAATTTGGAATGAGGAACCTGGGCTCCAAAAACCAGAGTACAACTGCTGATGTGGGGATGCCCTGAGAACCCAGCAGGTACGAACATTATTTAAAACTGAAGCAGCTGCTGGGATTCATTTTATGGACACGAAGGAGAGGTGACTGTCACTCACATCTGCACGAACAAAATTATGGAAGACTTTATCTCTCATTTGTCCTTCTCGAAACCCATGTGTTCTGGACATAAAGAGCTGTTCTCTATGCCCCCTTTCTTAAGGTAGGTATACAAATCTCTAGCGTTAATCTTTTATTGAGTTCTTTTGTAAGCTCCTGTATGTATACAACTAAGGTTTTCTTCACCTGTTAATCCGTCTTTTATCAATTTAATTTGCAGGCCTCCCATAACTGAATTAAGAGGGTAGAAGATGGAGCCACTGGAAGCTGCAGGTAAATAACCTTCCCTCATGTCTACACCTGTCCTCTGGCTCATTTTAGCCCCCCCCACTCCACGTTCCCTCTAATGGCACAATTCACCTTAAAGAAAAAAAAATCAAATCATGCTATTTAAGTAAACCTTCTGCCTCAGAGTTTATAAGCAGCTTTCTGTCCTTTAATAGAGTCTGTGAGACAGATATACATTTTTAATAAGCATTTTGACAATTACGGAAATTATGGAAATGGCTGATACTGCAACTGGTTGACATTGGAGAACAGCTCTTGGCCCAGTGAAGTTTTTCTGCAAATGGACCTAACAATACATAGCACAATACATAGCACTGTCATAGCATTGGAGTCACAGATTTTTTTTCTTTTTGTTTTCCTTTTCCTTTTCTTTTTATACAGAGTCTCTGTTGCCCAGAGTGCAGTGGTGTCATCATAGCTCACTGCAAGCTCAAACTCTTAGGCTCAAGCGGCTCTCTTGCCTCAGCCTCCCTAGCAGCTAAGACTACAGGTGAGCACCATCGTGGCCACTTAATTTTCCTATTTTTTGTAGAGATGAGGTCTCACTCAGGCTGGCCTCAAACTCCTGGCTGTAAGCATTCCTCTCCCCTTGGCCTCCCCAAGTACTAGGATTGCAGGTGTGAGCCACTGCACCCAGCTGGAAGTACAGAATTTTGATTTGAACGTTGGCTACTCAAAGGAATGTTCCCTATTATGTTTTCATGAATCAATCAAAAGAAAGAAAGTGTCATGCACAAAGAATGACTTTTTTAAAGAAGAAGGACCTAAGACGTTTCCTGCAGTTGTTATCTTACAGACCTCATAAGCAGCTGTGTAATTAAGTCATAATAACCATGGATTCATACTGGGCTGAGATAGGATCTAGATGTTTTTGAAACTAATTCCTTGGCCCTGACTATGGGCACGATCGTTTGTGCAGTATCTGCAATAGCAGGAAGACTTATGCATTTCACAGATCACATGGTCTCCGTCCACCGCGCCCTGTGGACAAATTTACCTAGAAATCCCTGCTCCTTGTGGCCCCAATGTATGTCTTTTCTCCTGTCATATTTTCACTGTTACTTTTCTTCTTTCAGCTTTAGGAAAGCTTTCCTTTGTTCAAGCCAGCCCACGAGGAAAAACCATCCTGCTGTGTAATCCTAACGACATGCATAAAAGGGAATTCTTTATAAGTGCCCTTGGCGCACAGCGCCCTTATCAAGGTATAGGAATCCATGTGTGAAGAATAAAGAGGATTGTTTAGTCTGTAAATTGGCTCTTCTGACAAAGGGGCGATTCTGGCTTATTTCTGGGCTTCGCCAAGCTTCACAGTGTAATCTTGGCAAGGAATTGTGGTGACGGTAGCTGTGCTGAAGCCGATAAATACCGTGTGTGGGGCCGGAATATGATTAAAGCAATCAAATGCACACCGTTTACAGGAGAAACCATCGCAAATTAGAAGTCTGCTTGGGGGAGGATCTGGAAGCCTTAACTGGATGTTTAAGCGTTAGAGCAAATTTTGTCTAATGTAATAATGACCATGATTATTATTAATATTATTGCAGCTGAACGTTTATGATGTATATGGCTGTGATTCTGCTAAGTATTTTAAACACATCATCTCAGATACGATTTCATGAGTTGGGGCTTATTATCTCCAATTGAGAAGCAGGGAACCTGAGGAATGAGGTTATGAAGACTGCCTGAGCTTGGTCGGTGGGCGAGCGGCGGTGGCGGTGCTGGGACCCAGCCTCTGTGCCCTGTTGCCTGCCCCTGACCTCTTCCTCTTCTTAGCATCAGCAACATCACACATTGCTTAGAGACCCACTGGATGGTGGATCTGGAAGTCACCTACAGATGACACCCCACTTCTCCACCATATGGATGGAGAAGCAGAGGCTTAGAGAGATCACCTGAGTCGGTGTCCAAGATCAATTTAGGCAAAACTTATAGTAAGACCTAAGTCTCCCGAGATGCTGTTTAACGGGTCCTTCACATCTCAGGGGTGGGTGGACACTGACTTTTCATACAGTTTTGTAGCCTACAGTTACAGCTTTCATTTGAGTCCTGGGCTTTCAAATTACGTGTCTTACCACATGCAGATGTGGGACTGAGTCCACTGAGTTGTGTAAGCTTAAATGCACCTCTTAAAGTTTTAGAAGGCTACAGGTTAGTCCAGGAGCTGGATCTCTGTATCGCTTTAGGAAAATCTCTTCTAATATTAAAATACGGGCTATAGGGCTATAAGTCAGAGTCCTAAGAGGCGGAATTGAGGAAACGATTGGGTTCAATCACACCACAGGGATGTTGGAGACGTCAGTGCAGGTACCTCTTTATTCACCTTAAACAAAGAGGCGACTATTCCTACGTTCTACACTTTGTTTTCCTCTGGCCCTGGGTACTTCTGCCATGCAATGGCTGTGCTAAGAACTCTCGTGCTCACACATTCCTTGGCTCTTCCTTAATCCTCCAGTGACATCACCAGTGATGTTCTGTTACAGTTGAGGAAAGTCAGGTTTAAAGAAGCACCGCGATCCACCCAAGCCTGCTGTAGACCTTACCTGAATCCAGGTGATCCAGGTGCCAGGGGTCGGTGGCCGACGACATGGGGGAGAGTGTGAGCGGCGAGGCCCCGCAGTTAGATTCCACCAGCTCGCCCTGGATGTGGACGTGAGCAGAGGCGTTGGTCTGCCTCAGGGCTGCCTTGAGAGGGGCGATTTGGTTGAACTGGACTCTGGAGAGGCAGCCAGTGAATCCCGGGGTGTTGTATTTGTGAATCTCTTGGTCAATCTTCCCTGTTTCTAAAAGAAAAAAGAAAGAAAGTAAGAGCCTTATCCCTCTCACTGTCTTCGTATACTGTGTCCACACCTTACCCCTGGGTTTCACTGTGAGGTGTTACATTTTTTAGATAATGATGCGGTAAGACTCAAGACTGCAGACATCTCTTTAAAAGAACCTTGTGTTGCTGGAGAAGGTGGTTGGGTGAGAATAAGACTAGATGTGGTAAAACAAAATACTGTACATTCATAAGAACCTTCTGGCTACTGGAGATATTGCTGAAACTATTAATAACATCACTCCTTGCTTTTTTTTTTGAGACAGAGTCTCGCTATGTCACCCTCTGTAGAGTGCTGTGGCATCACAGCTCACAGCAACCTCCAATTTTTAGGCTTAAGTGATTTTCTTGCCTTAGCCTCCCAAGTAGCTGGGACTATAGGTGCCTGCCACAACACCTGGCTATTTCTTTTTGGTTGTAGTTGTCATTGTTTAGCAGGCCCTGGCTGTGCCTGAACCTGCCACCTTTGGTGTATGTGGCTGGCACCCTACTCACTTAGCTACAGGCACCCAGCCCACTCCTTTCTTCTGATTGACTTTTCTCCTGTTCTTTCTGATGTGTCTCATCCTGACCCTCTTAACATATTGAACAAGGACTCCTGCTCAGCCCTCCTAGCAAGTGATGGTTTATTTTGTACCTCCTTTTTATCTTCTTCTTTAGCATTCTTTATTAAAGAAAAGAAAGGAAAAGAATTCCTGTAGCCTGAAATGGGCATCTCCTGTCTTCAGAATCTAGTCCCCCTTACGGAATCCCTGCTCATAGCTGATGGAGGTTTTGGAAGTCAAGAAACTTTCCCAACTCAATCACACACACGCATTTATGAATCACCACCTTGCCCCACCCTGTAAACTCAACATTTTCCCAAACTAACCCTCGACTCGGGTGAATCTGAGAAGAGGCATCTCAGAGGTATGGCTGAGTCCTATAACCACACATTGTTGAATTAGTCAAATCCTCGTCTTCGCGACCCTCTGTCCAAAGTTTTAGAACCTATTTAACAGAAACTAATGTTGAGGGAGCCCTTAAATGCTTACATCCCTTAGCCAGTGAGCCGGACAGACTGACCCCAGAGCCCTTTAACCACTGATTTTCTGAGCTGAGAAACAAATCACATATCTGGTAAAATTATCACAGTCTCTGATAAACCAGGGATGCAAGTTCGAAGGGGTTCTGGAATGTGCTCCAGGAAAGGTCCTACCAAGACTAGGTTTTGAGGATGAAAGAGAACTCCAAGCTGAGTGTGTCATGGGTTTGTTATGTTCAGGGAGCCATGGAGTCAGACTGGGAAGAGCCTTGAATGCCGAGTTAAGAGGCGTGTATGTTGGTGGGAAGCTCCCAGACGCTGAACTGCAGAGGACTGTGAGCGAGGGCTGCCTTAGCCCCTCAGGCCCCTGCCGACTCCCTGGGCTAGACGAGGGTTCTCCTCTTTGCCATCTGTTGAGGCAGGGTTCGGTGTGAACCTGGGTGAAGCGCCATCTTCGCCAGCATCCTCTTGCACTTGCCTGCCGCTTGCTAGAGCTGTCATGCTGCCTGTTAGCTATCCTGAACCAGCTTTGGCTCCATTTCCTCGGTTGGAGATTGGGGAGGGAACTTCCGACTCTGGCTCTGTTTCATATGGTCCCTGATGCAGTTTCCTAAACTTTAAGGAGGGCAGGCTTCCCAAGGACTCGTAGGAAATCCGCACGTTCAAAGTCGTGTCTAACTGAAGGTTAGTTGTTTAACACAGGGCCCCCACTTCTTAAAGAGCTGTCTTCTCCTTAGGGTCTTCCTCTGAGGTGGCCCCCCAGGCCAGGAGCCTAGGACTTGGGGTTTGATGGCAGATCACGAACACAAGAGTACTCGGTGCTGGCAGAGGCTTTCGGGCCCAGGCCTTTGGGCTTTGGGTGCTGGAAGAGACGTCAGCTGAGTGGGCAGGGGGCTGGGGCTGGGGCAGGGCTGGGCCCTGGAGGATGACCTGCTTGCATGGCCCCACTCTGTCTGGGGAGCTTTCATGCTCTTAGCTTTTCTTCTTTCTGTGTTTTCTGCCTTTTGGGGGGACATTCCCAGTATTTTCACATTTTTTTTTTTTTTCTGAAAGGTGGCTGGGTCACAAAAACAAGGATTCTGACATCCACTAGAGTAAAGCCAATACGTCCAGATCCAGAGAGCATTCCCCACCTCGTCGATGAGCCTCTTTCCTAAAGGCTCTCGGCTGGACCCCAGGCCTCTGGGAAGTTACGATTGTAATAGATCAGGGACTGTCAGCTGGGCGCCATGGCGCACCAATGTGGGGTGAAAGGATCTTAGGGGTGTGGTGAAAATTTTTAAAGATCATTAAATTATTTTTGGAAAAAGTTTAAAGCACAGTAAGTATATATATTTTTTCCACTCTTTTTTTTTTTTTTTGATTAACATAAGTGTGCTGAGGAAGTTTAACTATAGGCACAAGTGTGCTGTGAGATAAAAACAGTTGAAAAACACTGAAATAGATGCTCTTGTGTTTTCAAGACCTGATAGTTCTAATTCAGGGCCAAGTGAAAATCCTGATATTGGGACATAGACTGTTAGTATAAACCACTGTCAGCGCGCGTCGGGGCACTGTGCTCAGGACTTCTTATGCAGTAGCACCTCAGTGAGTCTCCTAACCACCCGCTGGGGTACAGAGGATGACCCTCACCTCACACACGAGGAAACGAGGCTTAGAGAAGTTGAGGCTTGGCCGATGCACAGACATTTATGTTCTATTTAAAACCCAGAGAAGTCGGATTTTTTTTATTAGTCTTCATTTCTCTGTGTCTTTTTTTTTTTTGTTTTTTTTGAGACAGAGCCTCAAGCTATCCCCCTGGGTAGAGTGTGGTGGCATCACAGCTCACAGCAACCTCCAACTCCTGGGCTCAAGTGAGTCTCCTGCCTCAGCCTCCCAAGTAGCTGGGACTACAGGTGCCCACCACAATGCCTGGCTATTTTTTGTTTGTTTGTTTGTTTGTAGCTGTCATTGTTGTTTGGCAGGCCCGGGCTGGATTCAAACCCACCACCTTAGGTGTATGTGGCTGGCGCCTTAGCCACTTGAGCCACAGGCGCCGAGCCTCTCTGTGTCATTTTTTATGATCATGTGGATTTTTGGCATTTCTCATCAGGGACTCTACAGAAATAGCATAAGGAGGCTTCTAGAAAAAGTTGAAATGGTTATTAGAACCCCTTTAAGACCTTGTTTCATTAGTGCCCGAGCTCACCAATCATTTAGTTTTTATTAAGAATGTTGGTGAGCTGGTGTCAAGTCTTCGCCGGCACCCTTTGAAGCACCAGCAAGTTCAGTAAATGCTTGTCTGAAATAACAGACCGCATTTCTTCAGAACATCTACAGATGATAATGTTTATCATTTGTAGCACATTTGAGTTTATTACAAGCAAATCATGTTAATCTATAACATTGATTGGACTGGCTCTGACTGAAATCAAGTATTAAAACACCATTTACCCGTAAGAAACTACTTTGTGTAGGGAGGTGTCCTGGCCGAGACCTTATAAGGGGGAAACCTGCTTTAAAAATGCAAATTCGAGAAATGCAGTATAATCACTTCTGAAATTAAATTCTCTAGCGGCAATCAGTGCTTTAATGTCTTTTATTCATAATGATATGGATTACAGAAAATAGCCCACTTAAAGTACTGACACAATTCCGGGTGAAACCTTAAAATGAAAGGCTCTGACAGTGCTTTTAAGGAAACGCAGCAATCACATTTGCAATGCATTAGCAGGCTCCCGCTCCCTGCCTCCAGTTGCTGAATGCTGAGTGACAGGCAGGGTGTCAGGAGAAAGGAAAAGAGAAAAGGGCACCTGCATGCCTGCATGGGAGACACGGGGGGGGGGGGGGGGGGCGGAGCACAAAGCCAGCGCCACAAGGACAGACCCGCACTGGGGCTTCACGCACACACGCACGCACTCATGCAACTTCTCAACCGAGAGTTCTCATTTTCCTTTCAGACTATGTAAACTCCCCTGCATATTCTTCTTCCCTATCCCATGGGAGGCTATTCCCCAGCTGATTTTTCTGGGGTTTTACACTTTTTGACTTCCTATCAACATGTTTTTTAGAGTGAGGGAATTTGATGCTATGAAATACAAAGGTCACTAGAAACTTTAAGTTTTCACTTTTTATCAAACAGTGCTGATGTCAATGAGACCTAAGAATTTTGATAGCTCTGTGTTGTGTGCCCCTCACAGTGCCTGTGGAAGTCACCCCTCTCGGCATCTGTGGGGTCAACACACAGGCCGACCCTGGTCCCAGCCCTCACGAGCTCACCATCGCCCTGCGATCACAGGTACAACTGGCACCACAACACTCTGTCACCTTTCTGTCCCTTCCTCCGGTTCTGGGGTGGCCTCTGTCCCACTGGCGCCACCTGGGGTAACCGCAGACTGGGCGTTAAATTACAGCCCATCAGAGGGAGGGGAAGTTATCCTTGCTCCACTCCTGTCATCCCTTCCAAGAGCCCTGGGCTGGCTCAGCCTGGGGCAGGACTGTGAATATCCTCACACCCTTACAAGCTGGTTTTCCTTTTTAACAGAGAGAGATGAGCCCGCTGACCTGCAAACTTGGGCAGGCTCCGTCTGTTTTCACAGGATGCGTTGTATCACTACTTCAATGGGATGCCAACTAACACCCGTACTCCGGTTCTGGCCGTGTTACAAAACTTCTCTTTAACATAAACTTTTTCCTTGTGGCATGTTTGTTTAGGTAAAAATAGAGAATCCGTTTAAAGGGAAATATTAAGAAAACAATAGTAAATGTGGTCACCAGAAATGGCAAAAATCAGGACATTTGTCTTCAAATGACTCTTCTTGGGGACCATTGCTGTGGAGGAAACGGCTGCCCCTCCAATCCCTCGGGGCTCTGCCTCATGAGGTCTGTCCCACCCACGTGGAGCCCGCCCTCCCCCCTCTCTTCACGCTCAGGGCCAGTCCCTACCCATCACTTCCCAGCACCAGCGCCCTGCCCTTCTCCTGTGCTCTGCACCTGCTCTACTGACCTGGACAAGGCGTGTCCTTCATCTTCAGGGGGGCCATTGCCGACCTGCCTTCGTGTCTCTATTAAAGTTTCCTTGATAGTTGGAACTGAACACTACCCATTTTGTGTTCCCCAAAACGTCTAACATGATGAATTATACAAAGTTGTCACACGGGATTGCAGGAGTGAATATCCAGGCGCTCCTCAACTACGATGGGAGCGTGTCCTCAGAAACCCAGTGAAAAGTGATTCAAAAATGCACTTAGTTCCCCTCACCCACTGAACATTTCAGCTTAGCCCAGCCTACCGTCAACGTGCTTACATAGGCTAATGTATAGCCACTTTATAATCAAGTTTTTTTTTTTTTTTTTTGAGACAGAGCCTCAAGCTGTCCCCCTGGGTAGAGTGCCCTGGCATCACAGCTCACAGCAACCTCAACTCCTGGGTTCAAGCGAGTCTCTTGCCTCAGCCTCTCAAGTAGCTGGGACTACAGGCGCCTGCCACAACGCCTGGCTATTTTTTGGTTGCA